>JAMKCH010003334.1:0-46115 GCA_023653785.1 Ophioderma brevispina | reverse complement strand
TATTACCAGAGATATGAGGATTTAATGTTTTTCAAATGGCGGATGGCGGGCCATTTGTTTATGTCATCGTTTGAACGTTTTTTGGGACTTCGATTTTGCGCAACTTTTGATATATTATTAAACTGACTTATACTAACCCAAAAGGCCCAAGAAAACCTTCGTTGCATTTTTTTTGGGGTTGGTGTGGGTACATTTCTATTTTGATCCTACTATATATGCACTAATTACGGATTTCATTTAAAAGTATTTAACATGGACAAATACTGAATCATACAGGACAACACTACAAAATCAATTCTGCCAAACAAATCCCTAACCTACAGCTATTTTCCATATCCATCATCTCCAATCTCCGAATTCACTTTATATTTTTAACCTGTTTAATGCATTAGTTTGAAATTTCCAAAATTAAAGGTTCCATGTCTGATCGCTAATGCCGCGTCTCCAGGGACCCTCCCCCCCCCCAGATTTTACCGCTTATTGGTCAAAATTTTGGTTAGCAGAAGATAGCTGGGGCCCACTTTCCTCTTTAACCCTGTGAAATATTAGGGCTAAAGGATGTGTGGTTTGAATGTAAGCGAAATCATCCCCTTTTTGTGGTCAACCATATTAGTTTTACATATACTCTTGTTGTTTTCATCGAATTGCATTGGGAAAAAAATGTGGTTATCCCGTGCTTTGCACGGAGGGGGGTGTAATCCCCTCACCCACTTCCAGAAAGCTTGTACGACCTCCGCATGAACACTTTGTGATTAATTTAAATAGCCTAACTACTTGTCAAGGTGCCATGACTATAACCTAAAACCGCCGCCCCCCAATATGCAGGGCCTAACGATAAAACAAAAAACATGACCAATGATTCCAACCACCCGCCACCGAACAAAAAAAAATAAAATAGGCAAGTAGGCAAAAAAAATCCAGCTAGACGTGATAAAAAAAAAACCTGCTCTAAAGCCACCAAAAAAAAACATTTTTGCCTCACCCAAAACTTCCAAACCCCCTGAAGTCTAATGGTGCGTCCCTTACGACATCCGATGGAGCTTCTCGGTCACTTTTTTTAGGACGCTTGGCCCGTTGCCTACATATTCTTTATCTTAACACTTGACCTACTCGTCGTTCATACAACTTCACACCGTGCCTCGCGTTGAACCACTGTTTCACTCTCCACTGTAATTGTGATATAAACTTATATACTACTCGAAGTCCTGATCAATTGTCCTGAAACAATGAAACTCTTTCCAGCGCCTTAGATATAATTGATATGAACATTTCCCCTCAACTACATGGTAAAAGTTTAATGGCCACGTGGTTGGAGTAAGAAATGTATGGTGAGCTTCCCTTCCTCGCGCGACGTGGGGTCGCGCGGAGGGGGATACCCCCTCCCTCCCCTCACTCCACCCCGCGGCGCCGTGCTGCGACCATCCGTTACATCCCATCAAATTAAAAATTTATCTTGGTACCACCCCCCAACGCCCCACCAACCCCTCCCCTCCAGTAGGTCCTGGATCGCCCCTGGTTGAGAATATTGGCGGCGAAACATTACATATACGGGTTTTGAGCGGAAGGCCATACTATCAAGATTAAAATTTATAGACTAATATATGCAACATAACGTAAAAAATTTTGGTTGACATTTGTGGGAATGCCTACTAAGTTAGGGTGTTCGGCATGCTTTTTATTTTCAACACATTCACAATCTCTGTATAACTCGCCAACTATATATTTTTGCTATACTGTAATTTCACAAGTAATTATTTGGCAAAATTGTTGTCAGTAAAATATTCCCAAAATTTATATTTTGTAGTGTGGAAAATCGGCCTCAGATACAGGCTCCCACATTGTACTACTAGCAACGTCGACCAACTTCATAGGCGACCTAGTGTTTGATCGAGAGAGGAGATCTCTCGGCAACTCCCATTGATCGATCGATCACTTTATAAGCTGGCGCAACGGTGGGTTTTCAGGTACACCAACAAACGAATACAGATTGGTCTGTTTGGAAGACTTTCATTTGGTCCTTGGGGTAAATTCCAAAAGGGAAACTATTAGTATCTACACTACAAATTGGGATGCTTATTTTTTGTTTATATTGTAATATGAAAAGAGCTTGTGTATTTATATAAATCAAAAATATGCAAAAAAAACTAAATTTCGCCAAAAGGGTCGATTGGCCTGTTTGGAAGACTCTGACGATTTAAAAGGAGTCCTCTTCGCTTTGTTTTTCGTGCATACTGACATTTGTGCAGTCCTCCGGTATGGGCATTTCATATTTCATGCTTTTTTTGTCACCAAATCGAGTGAATCTCTGCTGACCTTGTGTGGTTTCTCACCTCTATGTCTCATTTCACATGTGGGTTCCCTGTCATTAGATCAAGTAGTAACGCACAAAAGCTGGTATTTTTGGTTCGCCCACATTACATACTGTCTTATCTGACACGGACATGTTTTTAGTGTGTAGGCTTTTTTTTTTTTTTGAGATATTTGCTTGATGTGGGGACTTTAATGTTATGTTAGATTATCATATTGACCTCTTACATCCAATATGGCCGCCATCCGCCATGTTGCGACAGTACAAATCTGTATCTCTGTAACCGGAATGGGGCCAAAAACGACAACAGAGTCATTTTACATTAATTCTAGATAACCAAGCCCATTAAAATGTGGGTTTTAGAAGTTGAGATATCATCTTGACCTCTAAATCCAATATGGCTGCCATCCGCCATGTTGGAAAGTACAAATTTGTATCTCTGGTATCGGACATGGCCAAAACGACAACAAAATGTCATTTCTATTAATTCTAGCATAACAAATCTATTAAAAATGGTGTAGGAATGTTGATGATACCATCTTGACCTCTAAATCCCATATGGCCTTACATCCAACCATGTTTAGACTAGAAGTACAAATTATTTTATCTGGTACCAATGGGCCAAAATGACAATTATAGTGTTATTTTTATTAAGTGTAGCATACAAAATACATTAAGAGGTTGTTGTAAATGTTTTGAGAGCACCTTGACCGCCTCCAAAATGGCCATGTCCGCCATTTAAAAAAGTGAAAACATAAATCATCCTGTTAAGCATCAGATAGATTACAATGGAATATGAGGTGTAATTTTCTATTCCGGCCGATTACAAATTTAAATTTGACATTAGGTGTTTACAGTGTAATGTGAATTTTGACTGAATTAGTAACAAAGACACTTTCCACATTACCTCATAACCAAAATTATGGCCCGAAGCACTTGTTTCAAGTGGTAGATGAGATCGACGCCACTATAAACGATTACAATTTAGTCTTCAAGTCCATCATCTGAGACTGGTGCTTGGTCCATGTTTTCGGTCAATGGCCACAGCTGTGGTTGACAATTTTTTTCTGGAAAGGGTAACTGTTGTGTAATGATTCAAAGGCTCTGCAATGCTGAGCATTGCAAGGGACACCATTGGGTTTGTCCAAGCAATCAACCTTTCTATAGATCAGATCTATTTATGTAGTAAAAATATATCGTAAAAAACAGGGTACCATGTCATGACTCTTTGAGACAAACAGATTCGCCCAGCCTCAATATCTTGATAGTAGTAGGACTTGCTACAGGTAGATACGATAGGGCAAAGGCCATCAATGAATAAGCGCTTCAGAAGCTGATATCATACACAATGTTTTCCTTTGTGTTGTCAGACAAAAGTAAAGGCCATAACAACCCTCTTCTGCATATTGGAGAAGTAGTATAACAGATCTGTGTCTTTCCAATTTGGATTGTTGACCTACATTATGGCCCATCGGTGAAATGTTGCATTTCTATAGTCGTACAGTATTAGCGATCCTTGTCTCGCGACGTTCATGTGTGATGCTCTTTGTGTTTGGCTTCACCAGTGTATCCATCAAAGACAAAACGCATTGCTTGCCATTAGTGTCAAACTGTGATAGATGCATATAATTATCAGTATTGCAAAATAATTACTATATGTGTTTCCCTCTGTTCCTTTTCAAGCGCTGTAAAGGCACTCCACTCAACAAAACTAGTGTCAGTCTTGGCATTGTTAGGGAGGCAGCAGCCCTGAACGAGGACACATCTCGTAAATAGCCAATCAGAACCCTTGTGCTTTTAAAAACATGCTGGCCGAAAAAAAACGGATGGCGGATTATGGTGAAAGTTCATGGCAAGCACCGTATCTAATGACCGTTCAGAGTGGGATACACAAACAGTATCTTTGAAATATTAAAAGAGATTGGCGTCAGTTACCTTGACAGCCAATCAGATCAAGGTCTGACTTTAGTTTTCCATAAGAAAAGTCAGCTTGTCCTTCCATGTCTTTTAAACTGTATCTTTGCCTGCTTTGCACAGATCTTGTAATTGCATACCCCAGCATTTATGACTGTGACATTTTATTTAAAGGCCTTTTCTCTATGTGAAGGGAGAATGTTCTGTCAAATTGGCTGCAAGGACTTCTCCAAACCCAACAATCAACAGTGAGCTGGCTCGTTACCGTCTACAACAATATTTACTGCTTTGTCTCATACGCAAGAAAGAAGACTAATGAGCATGGGCCAGAGGCCAACAACAGTACGAAAAAGTTAATCTTATGCAGAAGGAGAGCAGATGTTGAAAATATAGCAACATGGCCGTTCGCAATGGCTGAATTTTAAAGAGACACTGGCACATTTTTGAAAAATAGTGCGCCACTCAAATTTTTCAAAATCGATATTTTTGCTTATCTGGTTGTAGAAGATGTTATATACAAAAAGCCTCACCCGAGAAATGATTAAGGACCAAATCATGCTTCACTTATGGGTAACAGAAGTTTTGTAATTAACCGTCGCCGGCGACGTTAAATTAGCAGAGATCGACCGAACAATGGCGTTAACGCCGTAAGATGTTTCACATGCTATGCACACTGTTTGAATATGGTTCTCGTAAACCTTTATGGTTTGTAATTCAGTGAGTACGAGTAAAAATATTCATGGGTAATTTACACATTTGTTGATTTAATAAGTTATGGAAAAACTTAAAAGTTGGCATACCAAATGACTGGATGTCTTTATCCTCATATCATGTCCTTCTGTTTTGGGTTTATGTTATTTTATTTGTTAAAATATATCGTGTCTTCCAATGGCCTAGACTAGTATTTGAGAGGCAATTTCAAAATTTCATATGTGTGTGAAAATGTGCCAGGCCGCTTTTAAGCAAATAAAAAATCGTAAGCTGGGGACACACAGATCTATTAATACTTCTCAATTATGCCCGATAGGGTCTAATGACCTTTACTTTGGTCTGACAGAGACCAGGAGGATAAAACCTTAATATGTGTATAATATAAAGCTTTTGAAGTTGCTATTTCAAGTCGATTAACCTTCGCTCTAATCTGTGTTTGCCCATGCATTTTAAGGTTGTGATAACTACTTCAGGAATATTGGGGCGGCCTGGCTAAGAATTCCACTGGAAAACTTGTTCCCGAGTATTTTCTACTCCACATATGGATTCTGATCGATTAGAAAATGAATGCTGCAATGCAGTGGTGTCCTGTTCAATGGTCAGAAATCGGAGTCTTTTTGGTAAAGGCATCCCAGGGCTATTACTTAACAGCAGAAACACTAACGTTGGTAGACAAACCATAACTTAACCTCCTTTTTAAACCGGCCAGATGATTAGTAGAAGGAATGGCGCTCAAAAAATCGGCATCCATACAGACTCGGGGGCGTTGAAGGAAAATGATCTCTGATAGTGGAATCCATGGTAGCATTTCTTGGGGTCAACTGACAAGGCTCATGAGATTGTCCTTACTGCCCGCTGGAGATAGGAGTTCTATACCTGAGTTTTAGGCATCAGTTGCAAAAATAGTCAGAGCCTCCAGATTAGAACATCGCAGTGAAAGAGTGTAGTTTGCTCCAAATTTTGCTCTCGGTGTTATCAACACAGATGAAAGATTTCCACCAAAAAACCTCCCCTGCATAAATCCTCTGTAGGAGCACATATTTCCGTTCATGCAATGGATGTGCAAGACTGTTGGTCAAAATTCACTGCCTGGGATTGGTAGTACAAAGGGGAAATGATTTCCCCTTATGAACAAGTCCTGTCCACAGAGTTTCCACAGGAAATGATCCAATTCAATTGTTTCTTAAGGATGCCCACAACTGAATGACTGTAGAAGAATGAATGCCACCCACACACAGCTTGTGGACATTCATGTCAAACCAAGAACCATCCAGTCTACAATGT
Organism: Ophioderma brevispina; assembly: GCA_023653785.1. Classification (NCBI taxonomy): domain Eukaryota; kingdom Metazoa; phylum Echinodermata; class Ophiuroidea; order Amphilepidida; family Ophiodermatidae; genus Ophioderma; species Ophioderma brevispina. The sequence continues at coordinate 39,898 of JAMKCH010003334.1, read as the reverse complement.
GATAAAACTGACGATAAAAGTAAGAGTGTGGTCGATCTCGTCTGTGCAAAAAAAGTGTGCTTGCCACAGGTGGGGGTGATGTGCAATAATTGAAATACTTTCTGCTATATACTTGACGAATTACACACGTGACTGTTCATCATTGAATGAAGATAGATGATAGCTGATAAACAAATCACCATGGACAAATTTGGACAAATAGCCACTAAAAATATCATGTTTTATTCGACCTAGGATTTGTGAGGATGCCGGAATTTTGATAGGAAAATGCCACTATATTTCATTGTAATCTGTCTGCTGCTATATAGTAGGATTTACTCTTTCTTTATGTCAAAAGGCGGGACAGTGGCCCATTGTGAGATGTCAAGATGCTCTCAAACTTTTAAAACAACATATTAATAGCATTTATTATTCTCAATAAAAAAAGAAACCGATTTGAATTTTTGCCCATCTGGTCGTACATAAATAATTCAGACTTTTAAATGGCGGTGGAGGCAGCCAATTGGTTTAGCGGCCCGCATGATATCAAACTGAAATAAAACTCATTTCAATGGATTTTTATGTAGAATTAGTAGGAAATGTTATCTTGGGTGTCATTTTGGCCATCGGCTACCCGAGATACAATCACTTTGTACGTTGTAACATGGAGGATGGAGGACAATTTTGGATTTGAGAGTAAGTGGGATATCTCAACTTCAAACCCCATTTTTACGTTGGATTTGTTATGCTAGAATAGTAGGAAATGACATCTTGTTGCCTCTTTTAGCTAATTTATTGCCCGAGATATGGTTTATGTTTCAAAACTGGCGGATGGCGGGCCACTGTTCGTTTATGTCATAGTTTGAACGTTTTCTGGGACTTCGATTTTGCGCCAAACTTTTGCTATTATATTTAAACTGACCATACTCACCCAGAAAAATGCCAAGAAAGAAACCTTCTGTTGCACATTTTTTTGGGGGTTGGTGGGTGACCAGTTTCTATTTGATCTCTACTAATAGTTCATTCTCACAGATTCAAAGCAGTATAGATTATCATTCACCCCCAATTATTAAATAAATCGTTATCTTCAGGCATGACACTTTATGACCACTATTGTTGGTGTGTCGTTAAATACTAATTAGTCCTCCTCCTAATGTTAATTGTTTGTATGCACATAATAACCCGCCTAATATATGACTTTTGTCAGAAAAAACTAAATGTCACTAGGGCAGATTGTTATTTTAAGACTCTTATTGTTTCAGTTTCTTCCATTCTCCGGAAGAACATATGTTTCTTCGAAGGTTTTTCATAAACTGCTCCGTATGGGTGACCTTTCACCGAAATCTATTTCACCGTCGGGCCTGTTATTACATACGACATAACCTAGAAGAATTTTAATAAAAAATAAATTCATTACAGTATAATTATAAATTGACTCAAATCATGTTATATGTAAACATAAAAAAAAAAGGCAAATCTTTCTTTTTTAAAGATTTTGTCTAATGTACATAATAGGTTTAATAATGAAACAAACCAGAAAAAATACCACACGAATGGGATGTTCCCAAAACTCTCCAAATTCAGTGTAGTGTACTGAAGTAAAATCCCAAACTTATGAGAGTTGAATCTTCGACTTGACTTGTCGAGAGCAACCGTCCAATTATGGCTTCTTACGGACACAGGCGAATTTCTGTACCTTAATTGAAAATGAAGTAGGCCTGCTGGCCTCTAATTATATAATTGAACTCCAAATTACAGTATTGCGAATATTTCATGTTGATATAGGCCGAATCTAAACGACCTAAACCTATTTGATACGTCTATTTTCCCTTTATATTCAAAACTAAAGACAAGACGCATCGCATATCTAAATACTATGTTTATTTGCCCGACGCAAACGATGAGTCTAAAAATGTTTCGAGTAGATGGAAATCAATTGTATTTATGCTAACATATGACCTTTTACAATACAACGAATCAAGCTTGTATCTGTTCTACAATTAAGAGAAAACAAATTAGAATTTATAATTATGTCTCTTTCTTTGATTTTGCTAGATGTAATCATAGTATGGTATTTATCATATTAAAATAGAAATACTTAAAGAAAGCATGCGCATGTTTGGCTGCCCAATTTCTACACAAATAAAAAGGTCCGACAACAGTTTTCTTCTAGGGTACATCCAAAATATTTTGCTAATTGTATATGGTTTTCCAGCTTTGATTCGCACTCGTATGATTGATTGCAAGCAAAATACACGTCGTGTGTGAATCGCTGACAAGGCCAAACCCAATTTAAGATCCTGTAGATGATATTCACCATCTCCATTAATGCTATATCTCAAATTGTGGTTGACTTTCAGTAGGGCCCAATTTAAGTCAACAGGGGGAAAAGTTTACAATGTCCATAAACTCATGTGAAATGTATGCCATATGCCATTATAATCATCAGGTTTTCAAAAGTATAGTTTGAACACTCTACGACCAGTGTGTTGTTTTTTGGAGTTCTCGGGCAAAAAATGAAAAAATGGTACAAATTGTCAATCTGATTGGTACAGGGGTCAAAATTTCAAAGTTAATATGATTCTATTTTAAATACTTGCAAAATATTGCCTGGGGTAAGAGAGAATCCCATCTGGTCATCTTCAAGTCCGTTTTAAACTGTTCTTAGTGGCCGTTCTTACAACAGAATCGAAAATGATACGTTGTGATATGACTAAACTGCTTGTTGTAACGCAATTTTAGAAAAAATGTGCATTGGAATTGAGAAAAAAAAAAATGCCTGTGTGGGTTTCAATTCAATGGCGGGCTTAACATATAAATATACCCTATCCTTTTTACCCACAGTTATTTTTAATAGATGCCTGGTCCACAACACACATGTAAAACGAAATTGTTTTTCGGTCACCCGTAATGTTTAATAACTCGTATTTGATGAGAGAAATTACTAAAAAAGTGTTGATTTTACGGGACAAGGCCGAAGAATTCAGATTAAAGAGCTAACTGCAGTGTTTCTGGGATTTATGGCAGATGCAAAAAGGATTGTTGCTAGGAAGTCTTCAGGTAAAATCCCATGAAAGAACCGGCAACTGCCATAAATATGAAAATTCACGGGGTTTTGCCAGTAACACTTCCCGGTTTCCGGATATTTTATTCTCAAAATTACGGGATCCGTAAAATGACGGTCGCCTTTTACAGTACATTCTGTTATTATGTCCCGGGACGTCAAAGGTCAGATACACTACAAACACAAATAATAAGCTCTGTGCAAAATGATCTTGATTTATATCATAAAACAGATTTTTTAGGATTTTACAGTGTTTGATCTCAAAGCCTAACAAGTTGGACTTTCAACTTTTGCTAATGTTTACATTTTGGGATTACAGTTACCCTAGGTGCCATCTATAACAGTGTTGTGCGTCATTGTACTAACAACACTAGGGCATCCCTTTGACTTTTTTATCATAAAACAAAGAACTTTTCCCATGAGAAAATCTTTTATAAATATAAAATTGAAAATTAATTTAAGATTTTAATCAGAAAATGAAGCCGCATATAACCAATACGCACACCTTCTTAGACGGAGGTATTTTTACAAATCATTATTGTTAGAAGTAAATAATACAAAACACAAAATGTACACATTCATCCATTTATTATGTTAAAAGAAACAAAACACAGAGACACGATGAAGTCTTTCCTTTTGGACCAACCCTCTCTTCCTGGCCGAAAAATTATCGTTAAATAGAATTTTTGTCTTAGCTACTATTACTTCACTACTCTGAATTGCTCATTTCTTTAGACCACTATAGCGCCCATCGGTAGGTCAATGCACATGATTTTAGGTTTCTAAAACAACTCTTACCGCCATCTCTATGTCAATACACACGGAAGCTTGTGTGTCTAAACAATTTACTACCCTCGCGCTTTTCTATTTTTCGGGGGGAGGGTAAGACTGTGCCGTCTGCCCTGTCTTAGTATTTAGGGAACACGTGAAACACATAATCAAAAATTTTATTGTATTTTTTATTTTGGAAGTATATTTTACAACAGTGCATTCACCAATATTGCAGTGCATATCAATGTACAGTATATAAAAATAGATCAAGAAATGTACATCTAACAAAATCAGAGATCACGGGGCAAGCTCTAGGACGGGCAGGGACATAATCGGTCTCTCCCTGAGTGGCGTCCTATTTTTATAGAAAACCGCGCAGCACTCATACGACCAACTGCCCATGGATGGCCAAAAATATTCAAAACTACCACCTCAGCATGGCTGATCGAGAGATGTAGTCTCATTACCAGTCGGTTTATACCACAGATCCTGAGAGAGTCTAGGGGGACAGGGGGGTACGCCGTAGGCTCATCTCTTGTGGGGTGCTATGTTGGTTGTACGTGCGACAAGGGGTGAGATGCCCCGAAAAGAATCTCGTTAAATTCCAAGTGTCGATGCTTGGCTTTATTCTTAAATAATTAGTTCTAAAAATATATTTTTTCCCATTACATAAAGCTTTAGCATTGAACCCTGACCTACAGAGTGAAAAGAAACTTGATATAATTAAGCTTGTAGTTTCAATCGCCTTTCCAGACAAACACTTTTTACTATCGAAATACACCTTTTTAGCCACCCTTCGCTATCCGTTTGCGGTTTGCAATAATTAATTGCAGCAACTATATGCGTTCAAGCTTTATTTATTGATGATGCAGACCCAACGACAAATGAAACCCAAATCATAATATCAAAAAAGATATTTTTTTTGGTCAGTAGTCCACCACAACAGCATAGCAGGACAAGCTTCACTCACTAAATCCTATCCTCAAGATACTATTACTAAAAAAAAAACTAAAGACCAAAACATTCTAAAACCCTACAAACGCCCTGAAGTAAATTTCAATGTTCTTTATTAACCCGAAGGACCCCATTTTGCAACAGAACAAAAAAAGTCTTGTCAATATTCTCTACGACGTTTACAATTACGAGTTTAACTTTTCGCTTTAAACCAATTCGAACACCCTATTCCCTTTTATCCTTTAATATCCACAAGTGCGTACTCTACACTATCATAAATATACATACAACAATTGTTTGAACGTGGACCACGCTAAAAAGATAATTTTAACAACACAAATCGCCATAAAACAAAAGAAACATAATTTACACAAAATACACCGCGCCCACTGCGACGCGCCGACACGGACAGGTTCGGTGACACTCACTAATACTTATTCTCAAGCAAAAACAACTTCAACAAGGCCGGCAACCAAATACTTCAAAAAATCATCTGCACTCTTTAAAAAAAAATTTTAATTAACACAGCCCAATTTAAAACAAACTCAATTTGTGCCGACCACTACGACCTCGCGCCGAAACTTCCAAATGAATCTAATACACCAAAATACTTGAACTTCACAGTTACAAACTACCTTCCACAACCCACCAAAACAAAATCCATACCAACATCGGGGATACAACCCACGCCGGTGACCCGCGTTCCGCCTTAAACTCCCAAAAAAAACGGTAAAACACCACGTCCTACGCCGATTATAGACTCCAAAAACCCCACAACCACACGCGGCACTGTGACCGCGCCGATTGCAAACCGCTCCTAACCTAAACTACCAAATACCCTCCCAACAATAACCATGATTCCAACCAAATAATTAAACCGAAAAAGTTACCCGTCACACCCAAGATCACCACACAAAACTACTTTAACAATTGCAAACCATGCATCTACGACTCACACCCCAAAAATAAAACAAAAAAACACTTGCCCGACGAACAACAAAAACCCTAATCTTCCACCGCGGCCCTATGACCGCGCCGACCGCCACTCAGACACTAAGCCATAACCCCCATCCTATAACCCTTCCACAAAAAAAAAAATAAAACAATCAACAACGATACAACACAGTGACCGGCGATCCAATAGCAAAATGATCGCGACCAGAGGGCACTTTGACCGCGCCGACAGCAAACATAATAACCTAGACACCTACCTAACAATAATCAAATACAACCGATTCAACCAACCGACCCACAAAACATTACCCTTCACGCACATATATCTTTACACACACCTCCACTTAAAAACACACATACTCGATGGCGACAAAGATACCCTTCACATCCAAACTTCACATACTAATCAATTATAGCATCTTCCAAAACACAAATCATAATTATACACAAAATAGCACCAAACAGAATACCTTCACCGCCCTAAAGACAGATACCAAACTCAGGGAGTACCACGAAAAACCTTCGCAACAAACTCTTTACATACAACAAACTTCAAGCAAAAATAACAAACTGTACCCCTGCGAAAGGGTAGTCAGGAATAATCCCCTTATTGACCACAATTTTCCTGGAATTCCCATACCCAGCTATTTCAAAAATTATGGAGATAAAAGGGGTATCCGCAAAGTTTAGAAATATTTCTCACAAGATCAATTTCACATTATATTACTGATATATCTCATGGAGCTCAGTAGATTGGGCTGATGTAATATCTGTGGTTGGATCACTTTATTCTCCAGAAAAGCGTTATTTAGAACATTTGTCCTATTACTCCCTGTGGCTGGCCCACACCAGACCCTCTATTTTCTTGCTCAAACGTTGATGATGAGGTTAATGAGTATGTATAAACTTCAGCGGCCAAGTTCATGTATCAAACAAACTAGAACCTTCTCCGAACGACCCTTAAAAATTGATCAGGATTTTTTTTTAATCTTTTTTATATCCACCCAGGGGGTGAAAGCCCATTCAAAAACCAGTCGTCCGTGCGGGGCGCTCACATTTTGAATATGCACGGAAAGAATTATTAGTTGGGTGCTTGTATACACACATCAGTCAAGTCGATACACAACAATCCGCCCATAAATAGCACAGTTGTGGATGTTGGGTGCTATTGGGTGGTTAAATTTTGTCTACCCATGGCCACACAATTAGAAATGAAAACCGAACGTCAGTGTCTTGATTGCAATAAACGCCTCAATGAATACATCTTTTCACCTAAGCGCGCATTTGAATTATGAGAAAAAAGATGTATCTTGAGCACCATGATCCAGGTGCCAACGCTCTTATTACACCTGGCCCCTAAACACATACATCAATGTGTATCCCACTACCGATTAGTGTATATGCAAAGACGGCACCCACAGTTGTGGAGAAAGAAGCGGAATGGCAGCCAGTGCGTCATTGTTGGTACTTAGTGTTTGTGTGGTCGGCAAAACATGCGAGACGATGAACATTTCTAAACGATTACCGAACGTTTTGCTTCTCCCTATCTAGATTAGAACATCGTGCTATACTCACATTATGAGACAAGGCAGCCCAAAAACCCGTGTATGTAAAACCATGTAAGCACAGTACTTGATAATCATACCTGATGTTGCAAGCCTTCTCATATGGGTATGGCCTTCTTATGTTAAAAACTCCCCAACTTTATTTTCCTTAAAATTACTATGAAAAAGAGTCTCATTAATTGCGTAAGTTGCTTGTCACCACTTTCCTAATTTGTAATTTGTATCTATTGTCTGTCCCGTCATTTTGTCTTGATTGTAATCTCGTTTTTTGTGTCTTTGTCGTAGTAAGACTCTTAAGTTAGGTGAGGTTACTGCATTTTTACGCTTAGCGTTTAGCAGTGACCTCGTTCTTCATATTTCTATTTAATTATATTATATAAATGATAATCTGATTTCTCTTGTGAAATCCATTTATTTGTACTCTAATTGAATATATTTGCTATTTCATTGTTGATTGATGATGTGATGACACCCAATACATTTGATTGCTTGAATTGATTGATTGATGATAAAGACACTATAGTACGTTCACGTTGCTTTCTTCAAACTTATGGCGCCCGTCACCAAGTGTTGCGTTTTTGGGACACACTGGTATACACTTGTGTCTACTATCCATCTCCCGGTTCTAATATCAATGACGTCTATATTTATATCGTGATACTTTATGGCTTGAAGCAGAGGATCATAGACACTGTTGTTGTGTTGTTTTTATTTGTTGGTTTGTTTTTGTTTGGTTTGTTTGTTTTGGAAAGAACGAAGATAGCCAAAGTAGTAGGGCAAAACAAGTAGGGCCTTTTAAATAGAAGTATCAGAAAAAGAAAAAGAGCGAGAGAAATATAAGTATTTTGTTTTGAACAGAATGGTTTAAAATAATAAAATAAGTAATCGGGCTTCTATTTCCATACAGACAAACACTTACGTATCACTGGCAACGCCATAAGGCTAATAACGTATTGCCGCAATGCGTTGCGAGAAAGTATGGCAAGGTGGACCAAAAATTCCCACAACGCGTTGCGGTGTTTGTGTTAACCATTAACATGATCAATTAGACCCACAACGCGTTTGCAAAGTATCTTAGCCAACGCGTTGGGGAAACTCACAACGCGTTGCAAGCCTACAACGCGTTGCGAGATTCAAGCGTTGCGAGTTACAATACCGCGTTGCAAAGTGTCCAAAAAGCCATAAGGGTCTTCAACGTATTGGCAGCCAACGTTGCGATGAAAGTGCAACCGGTTGTGACATTTCGGCAACGCGTGGACGGAGCGTCGGCCAATCACCTTTATTTTCTTAGCTCAACGTTGAGGTTAATGATATTTATAAACTTCAGCTTGCACGTTCATGTATCAATACAACTTAACCTTCTACCGGCCGACCTTATTGATCAGGATTTTTTAACTTTTATAATCATTACTCCAAGGGGTGAAGCCCATTCAAAACCAGTCGTCGTGCTGGGCGCTGAATTTTGAATTATCTTTGCACGGAATAATCTTAGTTTGGGTGCTTGTCTACCAAATAATGTCATCATACACAACAATCCGCCAAAAAAAAAATACAGTTGTTGGATGTTGGGTGCTAGTGTGTGGTTAAATTTTGTCCTACCCATGGCCACAAACGAATGAAATGACCACGTCAGTTGTCTGGATTTAAATAAAACCGCCTCAATGAATACATCTGTCACCTACAGCGCGCATTGCATTATTGAGAAAAAAAGAGTATCTGAGCACAATGATAATGGTAAACTATTATTACACCTGGCACCTGGCCACCTCTAACAACATACATCATGTGTATCATACCGATTAGTGTATATGCAAGCCCCTAGCACCCACAGTATGTCGAAGAAGCGGAGGCAGCCATGCTTTCTATTGTTGGTACTCTATGTTTTCTTTGTGGTCGGCGCAAAACATGCGAGAAGATTAAATTCTAAAGATTACGTACGTTTTGCTCTCTATCTATATGAACCTCTTTGCTCAACTCACATATGAGATCAAGGCAAGCCCAATACCCCCGTGTAAAACCAGTTAATAACGTAACTGCTAATAATACCCCTTGATGTTGCAAGGCCCTCTACTATGGGTTAATCTGCCTTCGTATATTTAAAAAACTCCCCAACTGTATTTCCTTCAAAATTAATATGAAAAAGGGGGAGTTTCATCAAATTCGTATAGTGCGTAAACACTTCCTAAATTTGTAATTTGTATCTATTGTCTGTCCCGTCATTTTTTGTCTTGATTTGAATCTCTTTTTTTGCCGTATTTGTCGTAGTAATACTTAAGTTAGGTGAGGTTACTGCACTTTTACGCTTAGCGTCGAGTGACGAGTCGTTCATCACTATGTTTCTAATTTGATAGGTGAGTATCAGATAATGATAATCTGATTCGATTGTGAATCCATTTTTATTTGTACTCTAATTTCATATCTGTATTTCATGTTTGATGTGTGATGTGATGAACAAAATAAATTTGATTGATGATTGATTGGATGATTGCATTAAGAGAATAAGTAGTCACGTGTTTTGTTCAAAAACTTATAGCGCCTGTCACCAAGTGTTGCGTTTTTGGGACACACGGTATACATTGTGTCTATATATTTCTGGTCTAATATCCATGCGGTCTAATATTTATATCCGTGATACTTTATGGCTTGAATCAGATGATCAAGAACTGTTGTTGTGTTTGTTTTTATTATTTGTTGGTTTGTTTTTGTTTGTTTGTTTGTTTTGGAAAGAACGAAGGAAAAAAGTAGGGCAAAAAAGTAGGGCAATGTAAATAGAAAAGGATAAGAAAGAAAAGAGAGAAAAATATAAAAAAAATAAAAAAAATAAAAAAAATAAAATAAGTTTAAATTGGTTCTCTATTTCCATACACGACAAACACTTCCGTATATGGCAAAGCCATAAAGGCCAAACGTATTGCCGCAATGCCCCGTTGCGAGAAAGTAGCAAACGCGTTGCCAAAATTGCACAACGCGTTTGCGGTGTTGTTGCTGTGTTTGTTAACCATTAAAATTATAAATTAGACCCACAACGCGTGCAAAAGTATCTCGCTACGCGCGTGGAGGAAACTCACAACGCGTTGCCAGCCTTCACAAACGCGTGCGAGATTCAAAACGCGTTGCGAGCTTTACAACGCGTATGCAAAGGTCCAAAAGGCCATAGGGTCATTACGTATTGCCGCAACACGTTGCGATAAAAGTAGCAACGCGTTGTGACATTTCGGCAACGCGTTGCGTGCGTCGGCAAATCCCAAAATCAAGAATTTCTTGAGTATTTCAAAAAAGTAGATCCACACCGCGTTGTGACCCTTATGGCTTTCACAACGCGTTGCAAGCCATCACAAACGCGTTGAGAGCTTCACAACGCGTTTGTGAAACTTCATCACCACGCTTTGTGGAAGGCAATAATAATGGTCATAACTTATTGCCGCAATACGCGTTGTAAGTTTTGCAACGCGTTTTTGAATCTCAAACGCGTTGTGAGATTTTATTTTTGAAATACTTCACAGAAATTCTGAGTTTATTGGCCGACACCACAACGCGTTTGGCTGAAGATGTCGCAACCCGTTGACGAAATGTCGCAACGCGTTCCTAAAGTCGCAACGCGTTGTGACTTTCTTTTCTCACAACGCGTTGCGGCAATACTTTGGGGACCGTTATGGCTTGTTAACCTTAGCAACGCGTTGTTAAATTGGCAACGCGCTGGAGCTTCACAACGCGTTTGTGAAGGCTTGCAAAAACGCGTTGCAAAGTATCCTAGCAACGCGTTGTGGGTCATTTTTTGATACGCCACAGGAATTCATGATTTTGATGGGCCGACACAGCAACGCGTTGACTGAAATTGGTTGCAACGCGTTGCCGAAATATCGCAACGCGTTGCTACTTTCTCGCACGCGTTGCAGCAAACGTTATGGCCTTTATGGCTTGCCATATCCGTACAGTAGGAATAGGGTCAGAGGGACATTCCTTCTATAATTGATAGGCTTTGGAAGGACAACTTTTGGTCGGCGAACGTTGCCGTTTCAATGTTCAGTTTTGGTGTTTCTTTGTCTGTGACTTTTATACTATCCTTTTATTGCTTGTTTACGGTTTACAAAAATCCTGCTTTGGTTTTAATTTGTATTTTCCACATCAAGTTGGAATACTCTTGTAATCATTTTTATCCTTGGTGGGTCTCTTTTTGTCATACCTTGACCGTAGAATACACCATATCTTCCCATAGAACACGATGCAAAAATCGGCCCCAATGTGAAGTTCACACGTCTTATGTAAACTTTGGTCCTAAATTTGAATTGTACAGGGTGAATAGAAAAATGGTCCCTATTTCTGTCAGCCATGCTGTCAATCCTTTTAGAAACATTTATTTTAAATATCAACATATCGTCTCGTTTGGGCAGGAAAACCTATATGTGCATTTGACCTCTAGAGCTAACCCTCATAGGCATTTTCGGTAACACTCACAAAACGACTTTTTTTCCGCGATATGTCGTTTTCAAAGTCCGCAAAATACATAAAAACAGATCTTACGGTACTTCTCTAAAACCATCACCTCACCATTTCCCACCACCTTTGATTTGACCAAAACTGGCATGGTTTGTGCATGTTACGGAAGTTGCACATAATGAGGTTTGCATTTGACCATTTCACTGACATATAAGGGTTTTCCCTGCCCAGCGACGATATCGTATCGAACGGAAAGCTTATCTTATTAGTTTTTAATTACATCATACATTCACAACATCAGGTTTGGTATAGACTGAGCAACAGTCGTTTTGAAGGAAATAGTCAGTTTTCCTCCCTTCCCACGGATTTAAATACATGGTGGTCAGCGAGGCAAATCGCTGTCCATAATGGTGATAGAGGTTTGTCCATATTTATGTTTACTCTAATGGTGTACAAGAACCTTGATATCACTGGTAACATTTAATTTTGAAATCCTCTTAAAAAAGTTATGGCGTTATTTTTGGTCTACAATTAAAGACACCACAAATGCATTTTCTACTACCTCAAAATTTGTCAAATGTTTGTTTCTTCTCGTATGGTATGTTGCATTCAACTCTTTTAGAAACTGATACATGTATCGGTTACTTTATTTTTAAAAAAAAATCTAAGAGTGATGAAGGAATAAAAATGTACATAAGGGATAATAGCACATTTTGAATGAATTTATTGGGCGGGTTACATTTCTCAGATCACTCCATAAATAGCCCGATTATCAGCCCGATTTTCCTTTCTGGACATTGGTTTGCTTCCCATTATATTTAAAGGAACGCACCATTTGACGTCAAGGGGGGGGGGTTGGGTTTTCTAAAAAAAAAAAAAAAAACTCACCCACCATAGCAAAAAAAAAAAAAAAAAACTTTCCCCGCTTTCCATTAAAAAAAAACCTGTACATAGACCCGCACCTTTAAAACACATCCTCAACTATCGGCAAAAAAATCCAACTTACTTGAAAAAAAAAACCGCCTTCTGAAAGCCAACAACAACCCCAAAAAAAGAATTTCCCTTTTCCCTCACCCAAACATTCCAACCGCCCCCCCCATTGTCTAACGGTGCGTTCCTAATGTGAATCCGTGGGGACAGAGTCTTAAACGACTGCTTGAATTTAAAACTCTGCGTTTTATGTACAACTAGCCAATTGGCATTATTTAGAGCTGAAAACCACATGAAAATCCGATATTAACGTTTTATGGAAGATTTATAATAAAAAAAAAAGAAAAAAAGAAAGAAAAAAAAAATTTTTGTCCTCTGCCAGAAGAATGTTCATTTGGGAGGCTCTTTTGACCATATCCTTGTTTTGCTATTTTGCATAAACCACCATCGTAGCCAATCATATCAGGCTGGTTTTCCCGTTCCAGGTCAATGGCTCCCTTCTTTTCTCCCAGGCTTTGCCGCTTTTTCTGGCCCGAGGGTAGTTTGTTATTGTTTAACCAATATCTTCCCACAGGATACATCTGTACCTCTGTACCTTGTACCTGCGTACTGTACGGTACACACCACCCAGTTGCAGTATAAAAGAGAGTGCTGTGTGGTTTGCCAAATTCTCATATTAACAGCCAATGCAAGTTCACCCAGAATGTCAAACTAGCACTAATAATCGTGATATGTTTAAACTGGTGTACTTGTTGTCCAGCCATATTTACTGACACAACCAATCACGGTGGCCTTATGGCATGCGATCTGGAGCCATGGTTAAATATGTCAGGCACTGTTTTGCTCTTTTGGGGCAAGGCAAATAAATTGTAGTAACCTTGTGGCTTGTCACATATACTGATTGTGAAATGTTGCTATATATCAATATCCAAATGGCTAAAAGTCTTAAAACAATCATCCATATTATAAGTGGATGAATTAGCCTAAATGGTGAAGTGCCATGTAAACAACGGGTTTGTATATTTAGTCAAGGTTTCATTGATGAATATAGTGAGTTGTGACTGACCCACCATTTTACATATACCAAACCGACTTCTTTTGACATTGATGAAAAACCAGATAACTGAACATCCTTCATGCGAATCGCCCACCATGTATTACTACACATGTTGGACTATTTATCATACGGATGAATACAATCAAACGGTTCACTTTTTCTCTTTTCTCCTTCCCCAGCAATTTGTCTTAGCTTTTGGAAATCTGGATTTTTTTTTAGAACCAACGACCAATCCCAAACCACACTGCCTTTGAACAAAACTGCTTGATCTAGGGTCACTGTTATTGCATGGTGCATAGCCTGTGTAGAATTGAGCTGTCCGTAAAACATTTGCCTTAATTGATATTGAGACATTGACAAAAATCACTAAGCTCTGGTTCAGAGCCCTCTCGTGTCATGTATTAATTTCTGTTTTACAGTTGAGATTAGGTGAAGAAACCAAAGATCGAAGTTACGGAGTTACCTCAATTACAGTGCGTGTTTTATGTACTGTGTAAAGATTCACACGCGTCTATGCAGAAACCCTGCGACAAACCCTGTCATACATCCATTAGGTCACCATCATCATCATCATCAGCATCATCGTCATCCGTCATCGTCATCTCGTCATTATCAAACTTATCAATCATCATCATTTATCACATCATCATCATCACTTCACTTCACTCATCATATCATCATCATCATCATCACCATCATCATCTCACTGTTAAAGCATAATGGCACATTTTTGAGAGCGCCCCTAATTTTCAAAAATTGATATTTTGGCACAGTTACTTGATGATTGTCCTAAGGAGGAAACTATACCTCGAACCAAGATGCTAAAATACATAGTTCTCATAAATAAGCGATTTGTCAAAATAAAATTTGGATCCCAGAGTTGAACTAACCCGCAGAGCTGGAAATGCCCTACGTTTATGTCCGTCATGATGAATGTGCCACCTCCGAGAAATAACCTCTAACATGATTGCCTGAACCAATAAAACCCCAATGGGTGAGCGTAAACACGTACATGGCACTATTTTCCCGGCTATTTCACTTTGGGAAGGCCGTTTCCTGACCAGCGGTCCGTTGAATTTTATCAGGATCCTGATAACAATTAATCTAATTACAAAATGCTTCCAAACCATTCACAGGTATGATTTACTCAGAGCAGTTACCACTGCAACCGTTTAAAATCTCAATTTTTTTGAAAAATTGGTGTCGCTCGTCAAAATATTACTATTATTAAAAAAAATAAAAAAAATTATTTATGTCAGAAGCTAATTCATTAGGGCAGATTGTCCCTTTTTAAAGGACTCTTCTTGTTTCAGTTTTCTTTCGCCATATAGCATGCAGATATGCGTAGGAGTAGGTCGGAGTTCTGATCATTTGTCAATTGTTTTTGCATCCCTCGTCTCCCATTTATCTGGACTGTGCCAGACACTCAATTTCCAAACTTCGCAATATGCCCGGGTAGCGTTATCTTGATAAGATTACTTGCCAACCATATCATCGTGCCTGTACTCTCCGCCTTTGACTACGGAACTCTCTCCTTGTGGCACCAAAATGTAATTTCACCAAACTGCAACGTATTCAAAATAAAGCTGTTCGACTCAGCTATGGCAGAACCACATCAATCTTATATTAGTGAACCTCCACTGGTTGACTGTAAAGAGCCCGTCAACTTCAAAATACTCACAATCATTATAAGTGTTATTAACGGCCTTTGGGCACCATCTACCTTCCAATCGGAATTTCATATAATTACAATTCTGCACGACAACTTTGTTCTTTTGGTGATGACAACCACACGGCTTGATATAGGCCTACCATTCACCCCAATTTAAAACCGTCGGCGACAATGCCTTCATTTCATTCGGTCCGCGTATTGGAAAAAAAAAAACCTTTCCACGTTACATCCAGGAAGCACAACAAACACTGGCTATTTGTATTTGTAGTATTAAGCACACCCAAAAAGTACTCCCCACCCCTGAAATGTGTCGGTGGTAAGTATAACATAAATTAAAGACCCCCAAAAAGTAACGCACATGTCTAAATACCACCATGGTTACCAAACCATTGGTTTTTGCACGAAAATATAAAATTATTATCATATTCGTTTTCTTACGTAAATTTTGATACCCTTCTTTCCTAATCGCGATTCAATATTGCAACACAATACCCATTCTAAGAAAATCTCTCCCTTTTTTTTTTAAAAGTTGCAATATAAAGGTTTATAGCCATATTGATGCCATTCGTGAAAAGACCCGCATTCTTCCGTGAAGTGTGTGTCACTTAGTGCATGTTGTGGGATTGTAACCTTTTGTAAATAATGTGTCTTCATTTGTGCAAACTTTAAAAAATGTGACACATTTTCGTAAAACGGGACATTGTGTGGCATTTTATTGATCCAATGGAGCAAGAAAGGTATCACAATTTGCAGAAGAAAGAAAAAAAAAACAAAAAAAAACAGACTATTGATATCATTTATAATTTTCGTGCATAGACCAATGGTTTTTTGTAAACTTATGGGGGTGTTTTTAGACATGCTGCTTACTTTTTGGGGGGTCTTTAGTTATTAATATGGGATAAACTTGGAAGAGGTGTTATTTACGAGTATTGTGTACCTCATTGTGGCGATCGATGGAGTATTGTGAAGTTATTGCCCACTTGGCCGAACCCACCCAATGATTTACAAGGTGCAGTAAGTAGTAAGGTAAATCCTATTGACAATCATACTGTACCAATTAAAATCAGTACCACTCCTATTCTTCTCTGCATTGGTAATTCTCCTTTCTCTTATAGGGCTTACTCCAACAGAGTAACTGTTGTGTAAAAGTAAGACATCCGTTCTTCCTGGCCTGACTACCGGCGATTACCATTCTTCAGTACAGGGGGGGGGGGGGGTTTCCAGTGACCCTCCAATTTTGTTTTCACCTGCGCTGGCCGTCTTTAATTACGCGTGGGTTTTTTCGCCCCCCGAATGTTGTGGTATTGTCAGACTTTTACTGCGCTTCTTTTCAACCCAACAAAACGTAAATCGTGCCAGAAAGCCGTTAATATGAGTTAAGTAGTGAGGGTCCCATGGAACTCCCCCCCCCCCCTTGGCACTAACGGAAGTCACTGAGAATATTAAAAAAATAAAAGAACCAGAGCACATTTTTTGGCTGATATTTTTGTTCACACATACAATAAATAAACAATAATATTAACGTAAACTAATTAACCTTATATTGCCTTAAAACAAATACACAATTTCATTGGGACGTTGCTAAACCTTTACTGTACAAAGTCTATGGGAAAATGATGTGTATTTTTCAACACCCGTAAACAATTCCTAAAACTTTAAGTTTTTTTGTTAAATAATGATTTAGGTCTTCTCGCGTAGATATTCACAGAAATAAGTTTTAAAAATTGTGAGTAAGCGCAGGCTCATTGAATTTTCCCGTCTTTTTGCCCATTTTTTGCGTGTTTTGAAAACATGTTTTTGCCCCTAATTTGCAGCCAAATAAACAAATGTTTCATTTTTTAATGCTGATTGGGGTTGTCTTTGACCCTTCACATGTTAAAATTTCGTACAAAATTCTCCTCGCGGGAAGTGGTTTCCTTATTAGGGGGCTGACCCCCCCCCCCCCCCCCTTGGTCACCAACGGATTGAAAACCCCTTGGTCACGTAAGTGTAAAGACACACGAGGGCATTTTCCTAAATCACAATGGTGATATCATTACTTCGCTGATTCAACACTTACATCACAGTTGAGTCTTCATTAATGTGGTGAATCCACACCTTTAACATTAATTTCTTAGGCACTTATTCAGATTGTCTGAAATTTAATGCTAAACTGGTAGGTGGGCCCTATGTCGTTGAAATTCTTCTTCTTCCCAATAGGTCATGGGCCCATAACCGAAACCCTGACCCCCCCCCCGGGGATTGTTGAGAACCCAACTCTGTTTTTGGAAATCTTATACATATAGCTATCAAATCAGGTTGGTCTGCTAAAATCCCTATCCTGGGTTAAAGGGTGAGGGCACTTTTTTCAAAACATGGCGGCCCAATTATCACAAATGGCCCTTTTTTGACAATATCTTAATTTTTGATCCAAATTCATGCAATATGTGGCTACTTAGTTCTCACCAAAATACCCCAGGAATAGTTGAGTACCACCTTTTGTATGCACCTAAGCTGCCTCAGAGGGCTTCATATTTCAAAATGCCACCAACACAATGAAACAACCGTGTATTTATAATACACTTAATATGCCTCTTAAAGGCAAAATGCCGGTGTCACCTATTATATACTTTGTCATGCACCTGTGATTAGTTTTGAGGTAAAGTAAACACTAAATGAATTAGTTAACCTTTCAAGTGTGTATATAGAGGGGGCGCTTTATGTAAAAATGGTCTCTGACTTTAGTATACACTATACCACAACCACAGCCTCCTAATCACTGATCACCTTGAACCGCATAACCATGGTTTCTTGAGCTTGATGCGTTGACGGATGGTCACTAAGTGAGCAACAAGTTTCTTACTACGCCTGCTTGCGAGAGCTTCAGGCAAGGAGTGTACGCGTAGCGACGCAACCAAACGTGTCCGCCTAAGCTTTTGTTAAGAAATGGATGGAATGCCCTGAGGGAGCGTGCTCATGCCTCTCCTGTTCGGCATCTGTGCCGGCGACCGGCCTAAGAGTGCGGGAGCCTGTCGTTTTGTCTGGAAAGACAATCTTGGAATTGGCGCACAGGATACAGATGTCAAAGGGAGACTCAAAGGGCCTTCAGATGGGCTCGTCCCTAATAGACCGTATTCAATAGCCAGCCACGTTGGTGGACAAGATAGACGCATTCCAGTACTACAATACATTAACCAGTCAATGACCCCTGTGCAATCGCTAAACACGGATCGATTGACAGCTTAATGTATTGTAGTCCTGGAATGTATGCATCTTATCCACCAACATGTCTGGTGGCTGACGTCATATTGAATACGGTCTATTGTGAGGAGAACCATCAGCGCATAAGTCCATCCGGGGCACAGGTGTATGCTTTCAGTCTGCGCGGCCTTGTCAGGCGTCACCTTTGAGTGACCTGGGGCCCGTTTCACAGAGTTTTACGATCGATTGTAATCAAGCGTAACGTAACAAGTTCAAACTTACACTTGATCGTAACGCTCGATAAATCAAACTTACAATTGATCGTAAGTCTTTGTGAAACGGGCCCCTGGTCTGGAGCGCCCTGGAGCACTGTGATAGTCCTGTTTACTTAGGAGTCACTTTGGACTGCACTCTCTTATAAGACCCACATCGGAAGCAGGGGCGTAGCTAGGGAGGGGCAAGGGGAGGGGGAAATAAAAAAAATACTGTTGTTGTGATTTTTGTTGTTATTGTAACAGGCAGTATAGCTCATCGGCTTTAAGATAATGAGATAACTGAGATCTCTCCGAAGGCACTCAAACATGCTATATAACTCAAGAGCTTCCACGGGCTCCGAACCCTGGACCCCGTCTGTGGCAGTATAGTTCATATGCTTCATGATTGTGAGGTAACCGAGAGCTCTCCTGATGCGCTGAAACATGCTAAAACCCAAGAGCTTCTGGGGGCTCCGCCCTGGACCCCCCAACGTTCAGCATAGTTCATCTGTTTCAAGATAAGGACATAACCCCTCTCCGAAAGCACTCAAACATGTTAAACTCAAGAGCTTCCAGGGTCTTTGCCCCTGAACCCCCAATAGGGGCTTTTCCCCATTACCCTGTATGCCCCCATGCCCTGAGATCGACGGCGTTTGCTCTTTGCTGCTCATGTGTGGAGTATTCTTGCCCTGTATGGGTGGGGTCAGCCCAGAAGCTTGACTCGTCATTGGATGCCTCCTGCCGGCTTGTCGCGGGGTGTCTTCGGCCAGCTCCAGCGGACAACTTATACATGCAGCAGCGTAGCATGAAGGAGCATAGCTGCCAAGTACCTGGTATGGAGCGCCCTGTGTTTGGACAGAGGCCGGCTGCTGACCGCCTTAGGTCCGACGTAGTTTCCTAGGCAAGTCCGGTCCTTTGAAATAGTCTCTAAGGAGTTTGGTGGAGTCGGCTTGTGGAAAGAAAGACTTGCTGTCAACCAAGTGGCATCTATTGGTATTGAGCCTGGTGAGCGTCTTCCGCCTGTGCTGGCTTCTCGTGGGCTGAGTGGCGGTGTCTCAGCTGATTGAGATCCAGAATCGGCCGATCAAAGGTTTCCTTGCAGAAGTGAGTCTACCTGGAAGCAGATCAGGACACTGGAGCATCTCTTGGTCTGCCCAATGTTGGTGCAACAATGCACAGACTTGCAGAATTCAGTGAAGCAGCCAGACATTGTACCCACATCTGGCTAAATCACATCTGAGAACCACTGTGTTTGGATACGATAAGAAAAATTTCCAATTTTAATCATTGGTATATTGTTCAATTGGCGATCTTTTAAGCAATGCTGTTTCCTTGGTATACGAGCTTAAATGCAGCTCCTTTGATTCAGAAATTGATCTTCTCTTTCCTCCTCCTCTTCCTGTGTCATGTCTTAATTGTCATGTCTTAATTGTATCAGATTATTCTTCCTCTACTATTATGTCAGACAACTCTTGTGGCATCAACTCTTCTGATGGCCACTTGTATCTAGTGCACCATCATTTAACTTCCAACCATGATCATCTGGTGGATGAATTTCTGGCTCTGCCACATCTGCCTGGTACCAAATCAGGGCTTGATAATTGGCTCTCTGGATGTGCATCCTCAACAAATCTCTCATACGAGTGCTCTGGCATAGGAAGGCATCGATATACTTGTCACGTTTTGACTTAACCCTCGTCTACCTGAGCCATTTTTGTAACAAACTCCCGAAAGGGGGGGGGGGTGGTTACCACCCCCTGTGATTTTCGTTACTGAACATCCGATTCCTGTAAATTTGGTACCACAGGGTAGCTTAGAGTTTCTTCTTTCCATTGGTATCAAAATAAGTGCCAATATCCCCATTATGACGTCACTATGACTATGACGTCATATGTTGAGGGAAAGTATGAAAAAGCTGAGGGTGGAAAATTGATATTTCGCAATTTTAGCGACTGAAAAACATTATTATAGCACTAAAATGCTCTCATTATTATAAAACTAGTCATTTCCCATCAAGTAGAGCCAAAAACCGCATGAAAATTGGATATTCCTAACATTTTTGGCGAAAAATTGAATTTCCCCTATGTGTGTCTATGGAAATTGACAATTTTGCTAACATGCGAACTTTATGACGTCATTGTGACGTAATGATAGGCATGTTTCTGTGTTGTGCTAGGCATGTTGGCACTTCTCTCTCGAAGGGGGGTGGTTGCATTTTGGCAGCCATTTTGAAAAAGCGCCCTCACCGTTTAACCCAGGGTGGGGATTTTTGCAGACAACCTGAATTCAGTTGCTTATGGTATAAGCTTCACAAAAATGGTGGTCTCCAAAAAATCCCCGGGGGGTGCGGGGGGGGGGGGGGGGGGGGGGTCATGGTAGTCCGTAGTCTAAAATGTTGTACGTACAAGATGCTGCTGCCCGACTTCACTTGACCGAACCCACCCCAGGATTTAAAATCCTATTGACAATCATGCTGTTACAGAATGAAATCAGTGCAATCCTCTTCTTCTCTACATGACAACTTTTAATCATGGGGTGGGTTCGGTCAAGTGGGCATAACTTCAACAATACTTCATCAATCACCACAAAAGAGGTGTCAAAATACGCGTAAATAAGCATTGCTTCTAATTATATCCCATAATGCATAATGCGATGTATCGTTTGAACTTGACAGACAAATTTTAGGGGTGGGGAGTTACTTTTTTGGGTGTGTTTATGTATGTATGTATGTATGTATGTATGTATGTATGTATGTATGTATGTAAGTAAGTATTCGTGTGCCTTTATTAAATCTTAATTTTGGCATCATCTTGGGAATGAGCCAGAGGAAACCGACTTCAGGCTCAGCAAATTATGCTCAATGTATTAATTTAGTATATTAACAAATGTTACCTTTAGTTTAATTAAAATTTAATGCCCACTGGTAATTTTATTAATTTTAGCTCTGGCGATCATAGAGGTATTTGTCTTCATGTTCATTTTCGTTAAAATTCAGTTTCTGGCATTAATTATAATATTAATATCGCTTTGTCTTTTAGATATTGGATGTGATCATGTGAACGAGCCATAGGGGTATCTGACTTTAGGCTCGGCAGGTTTTACATCATGTATTGTACCCTTTATTGTTTAGGTAGTTCTTAACGGTATTTAACTTTGGGAACCATGCATTTAACTCAGTTTATGATCACAACTTCATTTCCATGTTTAATATTTCAATTTATCTCTAGATTGATACAAGCGCTAAATGTTATAATTTCTAATTTTAGTAATGTCTACTCAAATTTTTCATTTATAGAGCCATTCTTCAAAAAAGTAAACCTTTTTGATAAAAAATGAAGTTGATTTTATTGCAAATTTCTTTACATTATCACGTTACTAATCCTTCCAGGTTTTCTGCTTGATATTTTTAAACAATATGTTCAACTCAAACACCCTCATTTGCATAAAGTAACGTCTTTAATATTTTGGGATAAAAAAGTAATATTATTGCACCATTTTGCTTCTTTAATTTTATATTGAATAGATTTTTTTTCGGGTTTGAAATACTGCCTAAAGTATTGCATAAACTTTAATTTCCAAAATTATGTTGAAAAAAATACAAATATATAGAAAATAGACAAGTAATTAACAAAGAATTTTAATTGACTTTGGTATGGCACACACGTGATCAAAAAGACAAAGAAGTTTTTTTATTACTAGAAAACTCAGTAATGTTCATATTTCATATCAAAAGCCAGTTATACAAAATAAATGGTTTAGATCTTTCTTCTTTTAAAAGTTATTGATGTGCTAATTAATGTCACACACATGACCGGCACTCACCATTTTAGTATTTGAAGGACACAAATTTCTGGTCATATTGAAGAAGGTAGCAGTGTTAACTTTTACTATCAATTAAAGCAATATTAGCACATTTTTTGAAGGGCGCCCCCAATTTTTCAAAAAATTAGAGATTTTTACACGGTTGCATTGGTAACTGGCTAGTAAACTATACCTGTGAATGGTTAAGCTCGAAAATGTCTATGTGTCACAAACGAAGGAATTTTGTACTAGAATAATTATTATCGGGGATCCCCGATAATAATTCAACGGCTGCTGGAAACGGCCTTCCAATGTGAAAGAGCCGGGAAATAGCGCCATGTACGTGTCTACGCACATCCATTAGTTGTTTTAATAGTTCGGGCAAGTCAAGTTAGAGTTTTTTTTTTTTTTTTTTTTAATACTGCCTAAAGTATTGCATAAACTTTAATTTCCAAAATTATGTTGAAAAAAAATACAAATATATAGAAAATAGACAAGTAATTAACAAAGAATTTTAATTGACTTTGGTATGGCACACACGTGATCAAAAAGACAAAGAAGTTTTTTTATTACTAGAAAACTCAGTAATGTTCATATTTCATATCAAAAGCCAGTTATACAAAATAAATGGTTTAGATCTTTCTTCTTTTAAAAGTTATTGATGTGCTAATTAATGTCACACACATGACCGGCACTCACCATTTTAGTATTTGAAGGACACAAATTTCTGGTCATATTGAAGAAGGTAGCAGTGTTAACTTTTACTATCAATTAAATATGAGTATGATCATTTAAAACAAGAAAATAACAATTAATTTTAATAAAGACTGGCCTAAACTTGATTTCCATGTGTTTTTAAAAGTTTGGGGTGAGGTTGCCAAATTTAGCAGATTTGCACTATTTCAAGAGAGGAAATATGCATACTAGGAGTAGCATTGCTCTTTGCAGGTATTACTGATGACAATCATATGAAAGTGGTTTTGGAAACAAAAACAATAGTTTTGAGAAGATGGGAATACTAACAAGATTTAGATTACAAACTCAACTGTCTTTTTTTTGGTGCACATTAACATGTTCATCAATTTTGTGTTATAAGAGTCAATGGAGATTAGTCTCACACTAACCACCACGTGACCGTACGTTAGTTATAATCCAAATTTTTTAAATTACCAATTACGTTTGCTTGTTACTTTTAATTACCAACCATTGGTTGTAATTACAAAGTACCATTGTCTTTCTGAATAATATAAGGATTGAGTACTTAAGGTACAGGAATGATGATGATAAACCTATTCCAAATCTTTGTGTGACATTCCATTCCAATAAACAGGGCCGGAAAAAGGAACACTACCATGACATCATTAGTGAACTATTGATTTTTCAGTCGTGTCATGAATATATTCACACCAGTCACCTGGAATTTTTCTATTATTCTCTGGAAAAATCAATGATACCACAAAGAGTCCATCACCTCATCCACACCAACCCAAATTTGAATACTTCTGCCCCTCCTTGTAGACGTGACACAAACCACATCAATTATTTCCTGGGACCTTTAATAATCACAGATTTTACAGTTGAAGTTTAAATTCCTAAAAAACCCTTTTTTTTCCGGAGGTCACAAACGTTGACTGAACTTTATTGCCCCTCATGACAAAATAACCAATCTGGTGTTAGAGGAAACATTATTTTGGTTAGGTGTTGGATAAAGATTACTATTTCCAAAGTAATAACAGATTGGTTCATTTGGCAAACAGCAATCAGGTTGAAAAGCAAATGGTAACATTTTTTGGTCACATAACTGACCACCGGAAGAATGTCCTATAATGGTGTCTGATGATATTCAATAATGCTATTATCTTTGGCTTGTGTAATGGATTATTTGTAGGAGTTGACTTGGGAAATTGTCACCATCATGGCGAATGGGTAAGACCACAAGTTTTATTAATTTAACATGGGTTGTGTGCTAAATTAGGAACACGATCATGGTACCACTTAATGGCATAAAATATTGACTCTATTTGGGAATACGGAGTATGAGTTTGATGATGCTGAGAAAAAAATGTGGCGATGTCCTTGGCGTCAGCTGGCAAAAAGCATATATTATGTAGTGAACACCAGTTAGTCCATTTAGAAAAACCTGAAGAATATTTGTCAGCTGTAGTTTTGGCTCTTGAGTCATGTAAAATACCTTGTATCACCTCATCATGAAATGATGCTTGAATTGACCTATAGCAAAAATATGGATAAATAAAAGGACTATGTCAAACAAATTAAAAAAACCACCAACAATATTGGTAGTAATCCAAAAAAAAATAGTAACATTTCAAATACTACTAATTGTCGATATTCAAATACTAGTATTTGAAATATACCATCGACGCAGCACCGGGTTGCATTTAATTTTCTTGAGTAATTTCAATGAGTTATTACTACCCATGTATTTTAATTGAGATATAGCTCAAATGTTTCAGTACAATTCAATATTAATTATCTACACATACTCAAAATCACACTGCTTTATTGCGCTTATTTGGTACAAAGAAGTTATCAAGTTAGTCCAATTACTAATCAAGTTGCTGGAACGCAAAGTTAATGTTATAGGTATTTGGGGAAATAGGGAAAGGAAAAGAGGGAAAACAAAAAAGAATGGTTTTGAGGTACTATGTGGTTTGTTTTACATTGTGTTATTCATCTTAATGCGTTATCTGCAGTGTGCAAATTCCCCTGTTTAGCATAGCAAAATGCTACCCATTTTGAAGTAACTGCTACACAAATTTTGGCTTGTATAGCATTTTTTACAATGCTAAATATATTTATATCTCATCTATGATAAAATTGTCAAAACCTGCTATGCAAAATTTCAAAGGAATTTGCACACGCTATCTGTTAATGTAAGTAAATTTTAATACAGGTGGGTCTACCTAACTGGAAACAAAACCCGGTGTGAAAGCAGATATAGTCCGGTGGAGCCACAGTCCGGGGCTCCATAGACGATAACGGAATAAAGCGTGAAACTAACGTTGCGTGAAGAGTCAACTGAATCGATTGCCCAATTGTTCACCATTGTTCCCGGACTATGAGTACGCCGGACTATAATTACTTCTACACCGGGAGTCTCAGCTTATGAAGATCAATACTCAACCACAGTAGTACAGTACCTTACAGGTAATATATGAGAACATTTAATTTATATACATTTTTCTTTATCCATCAAAAATTTGAAGTGCAAAATAAGATACTAAATTACTGCTTATGATCCTTTTTGGTTTTACAAATTGTCTTGTTGTTATAACTTTGAATTATTAACTTAACTGATTTAAGTCTGGTTTTCTTAAATTATTAAGAATTACAACTTCAACAATCAATTAAGTTAAAGCAACAAGAGTAAAATGGGTAATTGCTACTAATTGGTTTGCACAATTTACCGTAACTTAATATATTTATGTTTGTGTTCTTAACATTTCTCAAATGAAATATGTTAAGGTTATTTGTGACAATTTAAGCCTTTATTACTTACTTATTGAGTACTACAAAAATCATTGAATTGAGTATTTGCGATTAATCATTTTGGGTCCCAACTGATCCTTTTTTTGAGTATGGGCCCTGAATTTCAGCCTGGCCCAGGGCCCTCGAAAGTTAAATCAGACCCAACGTTTGGGATTACAACTTGACTTGCATGTAATTTTTTGTCGATATTTTTCACGGTGCGTGCTCCCCCATTCACCATTATCATGTTTCGCTATCATCCCGTCTCTGAAATTGAAGAATGCATAATGCACACATATCACCACATTGAGTTACTGGCTTTAACATACCAACCTGAACTCAAATCTTACGTATACAATGTCAATTAGTTCATCGCATGACAGATATTGCTTGTCGGTTAGCCCTAAAATATGCTTGTTTGCCGTAACGGAGGAAAATATTATAGATCTGGCGGATATTTTAAAGGTCCCAGGAAATGAGATGATAAACCTACCCCAAATCTGTATGGGACATTCCATTCCAATAAACAGGGCCAGAAAAAAAGAATACACTACCAGTGACATCATTAGTGAAACTATTGATTTTCAGTCAGTGTCATGAATAGATTCACACCAGTCACCTGGAATTTTCTATTACTCTCTGAAAAATCAATAATTTCACTAATGATGTCATCACCAACCCAAATATTGAATGCTTTCTAGTCCCTCCTTGCAGACTTGACACAAACCACACCGTTTTGCTCTAAAATGAATACATTATGCTATAACATATAGCAAAGATCTTTTATTTGACTTGTGTAGTATTTCTTCTTCTTTATTTCCATTATCATCGGACAGCTTATATCATAGAGTACAGGTACAATACAAAGGAAAAAGCACGTGACAGAATAATTAATATAATACAATGATATGGCGGAGGTGACAAAAGGCCAACGTTGGCCAGACGATGGGCATCCCCGTTGTTTTGTTGTGTAGTTTGATTTTCTTAGTCTTTTTGTAATAAATGGTGATATAATAATAATAATAATAATAGCACTTAATAAGCACAATATGCATCGTCGGAAGCCTCATTGCGCTTTACAAATAATAGATAATGTTAAATATAGCAATACACATACACATTCTATCTAAAAAAACCACAATTTATAAGCACACAATTACACGTAGTACTTATTGTGCTTTATAATACATAATATTAAAAATAGCAATACACATACATATTCTATCAAAAAAACACAAATCCAAAGCACACAATTGGTACCCTAATTTATAGAATAAAATTTAAGTACAATTTACAACCCACAGCATAACATCAAATACACTATTGCACAAGCAAGATATCATTACCATCTCATAGTCTTTTTGAAAAAAAGATTTGCATCATTATATTTCATTATCATATTTATTGCACGAGGAAAATTTAATTGAGAATAAATGACTCTTATCTTTTTATACAGAGGAATGGCCTTAGCTATTTTAGAGTATCAGGCACTCTCAGTGGAAATGGATACATTGAATATAATTTGGAGTGGGTTGGCAATTACAGGCGCGATCTTTTTTACAAGAATGGCCATAAACCATCACAAACAAGACATTTATTAGAATCATTAAATGCTTTAAATATTTCTTGTTCAGTGATGGGTTCCAAAAAGCTTTTTGCAATGGAAAGGGATGCGAGTAATCGCCCCGGCGGAATTACTGTCAATCACATTTGCCAATATGGGGCCAATATTTACAAGGTACTCATTGAATCCATTTGCAATATCATAATGGATCTGTGATGATGCTATCATTAAACGGAATTCACTTGAAAGCTTTGAGCTTTTGTTATCATTTCGTAATTCTTTCAGAACTTTATATATGCTTCTCATATCATATGATATTTATTAAGTATATAAGCATAATAATTCTTTCTAAGAAGTGAATTTAGCTTATTCCGAAATGTTTATACCTATCGTCAGTACTTTTTTAAATAAAAGATTGATATAATTTATTTTTTAAAGATTTAATGAGTTTAAAAAGCCTTTAGTTATCCTTTTGGTTCTTTGTATTTATGTTTTATATCTGCAAGGGTATACACTGATCACAGATGTCATTAACCCTCATTAACCCTCGTTACCACCCTCCCCCCACCAGTGAACCTCGCTTAGGTGCGCTAAAATGCAAAAATCTTTCGTAAAAAGCTTCTGGGTAATCGTTCTCTCATTATTTCCGGTCATTTTAGCGAAAACAATGTGAAGCTAGCAAATTCACTGGGGTTAGGGTTTGCCGTCAAAGTCGAAGGGTAAGGGTGGTTGCCACCCAAGAATATTTTATGGTGCATTTTTGAAAATATTATGCACAGTATGGCTCTAAAACTCTATGTTTATGTAAAACTAGCCAATTGCCATCATTTAGAGCTGAAAACCGCATGAAAATCCGATATTCCTACGTTTTTTAGCACAAAATTGGATTTTCGCCTGTTTTCTGTGGAAAATGCAAATTTTGCCGCCTCGCGGACTTGATGACGTCATTGTGACACCATACTAGGTATGTTGGTACTTATTTTGGTATCAATGGAAAGAGTAGGACCATAGCTACCCACTGGTATCACAATCATAAGCATCGGGTGCTTTATAACGAATTCTCGAGTAAATCGTGTTACAAAAAAAAGGCTTGGTAAGACGAGGGTTAAATGCGTTTATAAAATTATTACATATTCTATTACCTCTGCTGCCCATTATTGAAAATGCAGCATTCTGATTGGTCAGTTTACTGCCCATTATTCTGCAATAATGGGTCGCCAATGCATTTCCTTATTAAATGAAGCTATTTTTGATAATAGAATAGAAATAAAGGGTTTGCAGTGTCATTTATGGACTCATAATGTATCCTCGGCAAGAAAAACTTTCAAATAATGGGCTCGGCTGCGCCTCGCCCATTATTTAGTTTTTCTGACCTCGGACACATTATTCGCCCATAAATGACACTACAAACCCTTTATTTCTTAATTAATATCTGCATCCTCATTATGTTGAAAACTAGGACATCAATCCAGTTAATGAGGACGTGGACTTTTCCAGAAAAGTGCGCCCAAATCTTTTGAAACTGTTTTTTAAAATATATATTTAATAATAATAATAATAATAATAATAATAATAATAATAATAATAATAATAATAACAATAATAATAATAATAATAACAATAATAATAATAATAATAATAATAATAATAATAATAATAATAATAATGAGACTTATAGGGCGCCTTTTACAAAGTAGGCAAGGCGCTGGAAGGGAAAAAAAGAGCTAGGAAAAAGATGCGACTTAAGAAGACGGAAGGCTTCTTAAGAAGATGTGACTTAAGAAGACATAAAGGCAGATAAACTGTCAAGACTACGAATGTTGGTAGGTAACTCATTCCAAAGGTGAGGCCCAGCAATAGAAAAGGCACGATCACCACCTTTCTTTTTGGAACGAGGAATAACAAAGGAGATTGCAGAATCAGAGCGAAGTGTGTAAGTGGACTTATGAGTACGAAGCTGAAAATATGAAGACAGGTAATCAGGAGATTTGAAAGGCACAGCTTTAAAAGTCTGAAGGAGAATTTTGAAATTTATCCTGTGATTGATTGATAACCAATGGAGAGAATCCAGAAGCGGAGCGACATGAGTGAGATTGGGTTGTTTGAAAATGAGGCGAGCTGATTTATTCTGAAGAACTTGCAGACGGTTTAGATATTTCTTATCAATACCATACATGAGAGAGTTGCAATAATCTAATCTTGATAAAATGAGAGTATGGACAATGCTACGTCTCAGTGTTCAGATATTTACATAAAATGCCAAAAGCTTTCGTAAACAAAGCTTACTGGTAATCATTTTCTCATCCTTTTCGATCATTTTATTGAATAAAATGTGAAGGTATCACCATCACCGGGGTTAGCGGGACTTCACCATCAAATCATTATACAAAGCCCTCCTACACACCCCCGCCCCGTCGGGTAATGCATGCCGCTTCGCAGCCACTGCAACTTCAACTTCATCAACCTCACCCGCCCCTCCATGGGGTTCTGGAAAACGAAGTTAGTAAAAGGGGCCCGTAACTCTAATGTTCCCCCCGGGCCCGCAATTTCTCTCGGCTGCCCTGGTCGGGGTTAGTCGAAAGGTGGGGTGGGGGAATTGTGGTTGTCATTAAAGAATATTTTGTGGTACATTTTTGAAAATATTATGCTTATGTACACCTAGTTAATTGGCATCACTTAGAGCTGAAAATCGCATGAAAATCTGTGTTCCTACCTTTTTAGCGCAAAATTGGATTTCGCCTAATTTCTTTTGAAAATGCCAATTTTGCCGATTCGCGGACCTTATGACGTCATTATGACGCCATACAAAGTATGTAAGTACTTATCCTGGTATCAATGGAAAGAGGAGGACCATCGATATCGACTGATATCACAATAATAAGCATTGGGCGTTTTATAAGTAATTCCGGGGGGGGGGGTGTTGGTAACCACCCCTCTTGGTAAACCGTGTTACAAAAAAGGCTTTGTAAGACGAGAGTTAAAGTGTACTTTCTTGATACATAGTCTCGGCCCCCGACTAACCTTTAAAATAGATTTTTATATCACCTGAAACGTTGGCCTAATATGGCATGTGCGCCTAATGTTACGTAGCAGAAATTCAGAATTTGGGTGCTAGGATCACGAAATGCCCCGTAATATCATGAATAATGTAAATTCCTACCCCTACTTTGGATTTACCTATCCTGTTTTATACAATGATAACCTGGTAGTTGGAAATAGGCAGGTGGAGTGCATTTGGAATATGTTCTGTAACAGGAATAATTGAGACTATGTAAAGTCTACCATGTCTACCATAAGGGTACTAGTTAGTGTAACGGTGATATAAACTAACAAAAATGGAGCCCCCGCCGCAATCGAGAAAACACAGAAGCGCGCAATTCTATATAGTTTGTTTTGTAGTTCATAGACCTGGTAGTGACCATGATTTGTTTTATTTTGCACTACACTACTTCTACAGATGGTCACGAAATAAAATTATGCTAAAACTTGCAATTGTCTCTAAAACTTTGTTTTACTTTTAGGATTTGTTTCTATATTTTAGTTCCCCGAAGACTCCTATGTTAGTTTAATTGTCCTAATACGGATATTGAATACAAACTTGCTTAGTAGACGGGCAGATCTATGTTTAATCAAAAAAAAAGAAAAAAAAAGAAAAAAAATGATACTTTTTTTATAGTGTTTTATTATTGCTTTTAGTAGCATTTGGTAATCAGGAAATAACATAGTAAGAATCGATGAATCTCTACAATGTCAAGTTTAGAATAAGTATAGCAAATTTGTACAGGGGTATTATTAAAAGTGTTTTCATATCGTTTTTCACATATATATCTCGTTTATGTCAGCTATTCACCTTTTTTTTAAGCTTCAAAGGGTTCTATGACATAGTTTTGTATAAGAATAAATAATTCAAGGTCGTCCTGGGTTAAAATTTAAAAAAATGGTCCGATTTTGTTACTTTGAATCTTGAAATGATAATCCCCTTGCAGCTACTTAGAGATATACTTGGATGTGTCGGTGATGTCACAGAAGAGGGTGGTGCAAAACTGAAGTGAAGGAGGATAAACCAATCCAAATCAACTAAAGAGTCAACAAAATGAGGGTGAACTATATACAGGAACAGGGCCGTAGCCAGGCGGGGTGCGGGTTCGACGCACCCCACCCCAATGACAAAGGTCCACTTTTTGATGTTCAAGTCCGTTTCGATTTTTAAGGTCCGCTTTGTCATGTTAAAGTTTGCCGCCTCTCTAAATTTGTTGTTTCCTGGTATATTTAATGCATAATGAGCCGGTTATAGGATTGCATTCACGCATGGGTTGGTGTTTTAGACTGTTTTTCAACGCTGCTAGGTTGTCCTGCCACCTTTCCGACACCCCCCCCCCCCCCCCCCCCCCCGCCCGTCTTTAGAATTGGAGTGCGACGGTGAAAAATTTTGGGTCAACCTGCGAGCGCAGCGAGCCAAAATTGGCTTTGTTGGAACGCAAAAGGTCCACTCTCTGGCAAATCCGCAGCCCCGCCCGCACCCACCACAAACTCTGCTTACTGGCCTGTACAGGAACATGTGAGTCTGGAAGTCCTGGTGGAGAAGCATTACCAGGATGCAGCATAAGTCAGCTTCCTTAAATGCAGCTACAGTTGGAGCTAAATCAGCAGTGGCTGGGAGATGGGGATTCCACACAAGGATGAGCGAGGATAAAAGAAACCTTGTATGAATCAATGGTCACAAAGGGAACAGTGTATTTGAGCTGGTAATTTGCAGGCTGGCACAAGGTGGAAGGACATATTTACCAGGTTGTAGTGTATCTTGAAGAACATAGTAGATTGAGCTAGGAGTCGGCGTGCATGAAGGGTTTCCCATCCCAATCTTACTGATGAGAGGAGTCACACGGAGTTCGACGGTAATCTGCATAGATGAAACGGGCGGCAGCACTTTTGAACTTGCTCAAGGCTATTCCCTCTAGCTGTAGTATGGGGGGTCCCTACTCAGATTCAGATCTAAACGTGGTCGAACTAAGGATTCGCAGGCTCTTTTCTTGACTTCCTTCGTACATGGAGCTAAAGTTCTTCGAAGAAAAAGGCTTAGAGTTGGACTGGCTTGTCGTGACATGTTTGGCAGTGGGTAATTCACAAGAGAATCAGTGATAGTGTAATGCCCAAGATATCATGATGATTGACTCTATCCACGCTTATCCACATATGGTGTACTGGAAAAGGCTTAAATTTCTCTTCTTTTAAATACTGAGGATGCACACTTTTCACATTGTACCAAGAGCAGTACCAACATGCCTCGCACAACACAGGAATATCGGCGACACTTGATTTTGGTTACCAATTGTACCGTACCTTCCTCAACATATGACGTCCTAATTGGGATGTTTGGTAACTTATTTTTGGTACCAATGGAAAGAAGAAACTCTAAGAAGCTATCCTATGGTACCAAATTTTCAGAACCCGCATGTTCAGTAACGAAAATCACGGGGGGGGGGGGGGTGGTAACGACCCCCTCGGGAGTTTTTGTTACAAAAGAATGGCTCAGGTAGACCAGGGTTAAGGTTACGCACAAATGAATAGACAATGTCTCTATGTGTAGTTATTATGTTACCACAACGAACGATTGGGACACCATTTTTAAAATTCTTATGTATTTTTTTTTTTTGTTGGGGAGAAAAGACGAGAAATCAATTTTCTCTTTGTGTATTTTCTAATTATGATTTAATTGGATGGCGAGAAAAAGGGAAACGAGAGCACTTCTTGTTTTATTCTATGTATTTTATTGTTGGCCCGAGGGAAAAATGACGAGAATTAGTTTTCTTGTTGTGGATTTAAAAATTCCTTATGTATTTCTTTTCTCGTGGAGTTTGTTTAATTCTTATGTATTTTATTGTGTAGAGGGTAGACAAAAAATGATATAGATTTTTCCGTTATGGATTGTTTAAAAGGTCTAATTGATTTTATTGTTGCGAGAACTAAGGATGAGAATCAATTTTTCGTTTGTTTTTCAATTCTTATTTATTATTGTTCGCGAGAAAAAAAATACGGAAACAGTTTTCACTTTGTGCACTTTTTATTTCTTTAGTATTTTACTGTTTGGCTGGAAAATGGACGAGATTCATATTTTCCGTTGTGATTTTTTAAAATTCTCATGTATTGTATTGGTTTTGGACGAGAAAAAGGACGATAATCACTTTTCTCGTTGTGTATATTTTTCAGTCTAAAGTATTTTTATTGTTTGGCGAAAAATGACGTTGTGGTGCCTCCTATGCCAATTAAATCGACGACGAGAAAAATATTTTGTTCCAAAAGTGTACCCCAAAAACGGCCTAAATCGTGCCGTATCTCATAGCTACACTCAGTAGAGATGGAACAGTACCCGTCGAATAGGGAAAGATTAAATATAATGGCGATGACTTCACTGATAGGAATGATGATTTGTTTAAGTAATTGTTGATGATTTCATCAGAACCACGTTGTACTTTTTTCAGCTTGGTTTTCCTATTACGACGAACCTCGTGATTTAGTGTTCACCACATTTGTTTAGATTGATTTTTTGTTTTTGTTAGTTTTCAATGAGTGATGTAGACTTTTTACTACCAGCCCAAACTATTAGCTGAACACTGTTCACTTGAATGTGAATCCGTGGACAGAGCCTAAGACTAACTCTTGATTCAGCAACGACTGTAGCTCGGTCTATATCTAATTCGATGTGATCTTTGCAGCCAATTAAAGAAAATAAACTAAGATTTCAATAATGATACCACAAATCCCCAATGGCGGACACAATCAGGGTCATTTTTTGGACTCACCCTAGCATGTGTGCCAATATGCTATTAAAACGTGCAATTAATTGTAAGGCCATGGCCCGATCGCTAATAGCCTGCTCCCCAGGGAACCCAGAGTTTACCGGTAAGTGGTCAAATTTTGGTATCAGAAGAAGCTGCTAATTTTTCTCATTTACCTAGTGAATTTAGGGCTAAAGGAGGTTTGGTTTGGATATTATGAGCGAAAATGTGCTCGTTTTGGTCGACCAATATTAATTTTACAACAGTACTCAAGGGATGGCAAAAATTACGTTTTAGCCTCTCACATCCAAACGGGTTGAAATCTCGGCGCGAACTTCAGATGGGGTTTTGGGGTGAAGGCCATTCTATCAGGTGAAAAACTGATAGACTTAAATCGGGGCGGGCCATTGATGTTATTGTGTTTAAATTGACGCGACTTGATTTATGTGAAGTGGTGGTAGTGTTATTAGGCCTAAAGGTTTGTGTGTATTGAAAATACAGGGAAATGGCGGATAAATCCGTAACCATTGATAACCAGATTAATGCGTGACACGATATCATTGGTAAAGATATTGTCAAGAGGGAGACGCTAAAGTGTGGCTATTATTATCAGACATATGTCGTAGTTAAAATTGGTCTACTTTTTGAGAGTCCAAAATGTGTCTACAGAAGGCAGTACAGTGTGCACGGGGGGGGGGGTGCGGTGGATGAAAGTTACTGTCCTTTTGCATTGGGAGTGGAATTTGAACTTCTGTCAACGTTTTTGGATAGAGGGAGCGGGTTGCTTGGAAGCTTAAATTGGCTTGTTATGTGTTGAAGTCTTTCCTTCCAGGGCCCGAAAGGCTTGTGTGAGGTCTTAATTTGGGCAGGCGATCCATGCTGGGGATAAATCTTGGGAATAAAAGATATTGATGAAATGACTGACTTTAGAATCGGTTTCGTGAGATAAAGGATTTAAATTGAAGTCACCCATAATATAGCAAGATTTATTTTCAGAAGATATGATGTTAGGAGTGGTACCTTGCCGTAATAAAGTCATTGAGGATAACCTACTCAGGTTTATAAACAATGCCAATTATAGTCTTGGTGGAATTAAGACAGACTTCGATAAAATGAGAATCGCATGATGATGATACATCGGCGTTTACAAAATAGTATATTTATAGTAGTAATGCAGTAGTATTGACCAGGGTATTGACCAATAGTTTATTCATTTTAACCACAACCCTAACCCTTAAAACAACAGCTTTTAGACAAGCGGCACACTTCAACATTACAATGCAGACCTTCAACATGATAAAGCGGACGTTCTCATGGGGGGGGGGGCTTATCACTTACGACGTCAGTGGTGTCAGAGGGATCATCAGACGGGAAGAGAGAGCTGTCAAAAGAAAAAGGCTTGAAAAGACCTAGGGAAGGAGTCAGACATGAAGAACACTGAGACTGAGATTACAAATACAACAAATACAGGGCGAGTCAAAAAAAAAACAACTTGACACTGATTATGTCCGTCATTTTAAATTTTTAAGTAACATAAAAAAGTAAAGGTAAAGGGGACGGACCTGTTACAACAGGAACGGAGTGCCCATCTCTCTTTCGAAGCGATTGGGCCAGACTCCACCATATAATGTTGCGTAGGGGGGTCGATACACCTCCTATACAGCGAGTCTGTTACCTTCCTGACATTGAATAATGCCGGTGTAAAGAATCTGAGTGTCCCCCATGAGAGAGTGTCCTAGCTACCATAGCAACATGTACGGAATAAACCGTGACCTTGTAGACGAGGCCATTTGGGTACAGTGCTGAAACAAATGATGCATACAGCACTCAATGGAGAACACAATAGACAGATGCGTGGTAGGACACTCAGTCACACGGACACTGTAGTATATGACACCGGTACCCATTTATACACCTGGTTAGGGAGGAGTAATTGAGGTAAAGCGCCTTACTTAAGGGAGAAACACATTGGCCACAGCGGGGCTCGAACTCACAACCTTTGGCGTGCGAGTCGGGTGCTTTATCCGCTGGACCACATGTGCCCTCTAAAGTAACATATATATCTAATATATGTGGGTGTCATCTGAAAGCCTATTTCATGATCTTTAATTTGATGAAAAGATCTTTCACATCGGTCAGTATTATATAGACCAAGCTAAAGTCGTTTGAATCAAGTAGTCTGTTTTGCGCTCTATCCACCGATTCACATTAAAATGAATGGCGTTCAGCGAAGCAAATCAGTGTCCAGAAGACAATCGGGCTATTTATTGACTGCAGAATAAATGTGACGCATTTTAACCCCACAAAATTCAGTCACAATTTACCATCGATGCCTTCTTAACGTTTCTACGTCCTCTTCACTCATAAAAAATCATTTGAAAATAAATTAACTTGATACTTGTATCAGTTTCTGGAGGAGTTGAATGAATCATATATACAGGGTGAGTAAAAAAAAACTTGTCCCGGATTGTGTCCGCCATTTTGAGTTTTTAAATAATACATATATAAACGTACGTTGATATCATCGAAAAGCCTATTTCAATATCTTTAATTTGCTGCAAAGATAATTCCAATCGGTTAAGTATAGGCCGAGCTACAGTCTTTTGAATCTATCCACGGATTCCCATTTAAATGCGATTCCGTGGACAGTGCAGAAAACCGACTGCTGGATTCACACGACTGTAACTCGGTCTATACCTAACCGATGTGAATGATCTTTGCAGCAAATTAAAGATAATTAAATAAGCTTTCAGATGATATCACATATGTTAATTACTTGAAAATTCAAAATGGCGGACACAATCAGGGTCAAGTTTTTTTTGACTCACCCTTTTGAAGTTTAAAGTATTGTCTATATATGTACACCAAAATATGCCACATCTTGAAAAAAGTGTTTCACATTATCACTGGCTCTTACACCTTTAAGATACCACTTTATTTGACTATTTGACATAAACATATAAACATGGACATATTATCATCATTTTGTGGAGTCATTGCTTAGTTGGCCGCCGTGCATTCAAATGGGAATCCGTGGATATAGGGGTAAAAGCTGACTACTTGATTCAAAAGACTGTTGCTCGGCCTATATCTATCCGATTGGAATTATCTTTGCAGCAAATTTAAGATAATGAAATAGGCTTCCCGATTATACGCAATAAAAGATTAAGTCAGGAAACTATAATACTTATTGGAAGAAATACCAAAACCTAAGGTGGGGAAATTATTAACAAAAGAAACTAACAGTACAACAAGGTACTTAAAGATATTTGTACTGGTTAAGCAATAGTACTGTTGACAAAAATAAGCAATGATCATTACGGCGCGGGGCCCATTAATAAGATAAGTATATGGTGGGTATAAGTACAAAGTAACGATTGCATGCTGGTGTACAATATACAGGGTGTCCACAAAAAATGGTGCAAGGAAAAAACACCCTCGTTGAAGGCGAATGGTCTTCAAAAGCCAATATTTCATTGATGATATTGTGTAAATATCCTGTCACTATTTTATTTTTCACCATCCAACGAGAGAGCTTTTGCCTTGCGCCATTTTTTGTGGACACCCTGTATAATCAAATATTTAGATGCATTACAGATTGCAGAAATAGATTTTCTATCTTGCGTTGTATTCTTTAAATGTAGAAGTGGTATGTGTGGTATTGGTATGTGGTGTGTGTGTGCTCGCACTTGCGGGTGTGTGTGCGTGAGTGTGTGAGAAGTAAGTGTGAGTGGTGTGTACTATGTTGTAATGATCCAGTTGTACCTTAGGCTGGGATCCTCACATTTCAAAAACAAAATTGTAAACTTGGCTAATCTTCTTCACAAAAAGCCAGCGAACGTCACTATCTGACTATAATTTGAAGACGATTCATCCATTTTTCCCATAATATCTTTTTCCTCAAACGTATAACCACACACACCACACACAACAAGTACAAACTGAATGCATACATATACACAAACGAGGCAATTTATGGAGGAAGTAGTCGAAAGGCCAAAAAAGGCCAGATATGACTAACCCATAAAACAGGATAAACACATTCACATAACATGAACCATCACACGAGTCACGCACAAAGATGGTATCCAAACATTATTTTGTAAGAAGGAAGGGATGATTTATATTGTTCGAAATGTTTTAATTTTTAATTTTTTTTAATTTTTAAAATTCTGAAATTTGGGTCAAAGTTCACACAAGTGGGGAAATGCACTAGTTGTACTATAATTTGATTTCTTCTTTGATTAATATTACTATTGTTACTATTGTTTCCTTTCTTTTTCTTATTTCTCTACCTTCATCCCCATCCGTGCCTAGGATAGTCGTTTCACAGTTTAGTGTGGTTAGAGGCATCTGAATCCAGGAGATCACAAGACTTAACCGAGGTCGCTGTGGGGTACATAAACCAGATCCTCACATCTTACGATTCGGTGTATCCATATGTCTTAAGTATGGGAAGGCCACTGGGTTCTTTCTCTTCGTCTTTGGTCACAATATAAATTAGATATATGTATGTATATTTTTAATATGGTAGGTGAGGTATGTGTGAGCTTGTATGTAGGTTATGTATGTATGATTGTATGTATGTATGTAATGTAAATGTAGGTATTGTATGTATGTATGCATGTATGTATGTATGTATGTATGTATGTCTTTGTATGTATGTTGTTATGTATGTTGTGTCACTACAAGTGGATTTTTAAATTACTGGACATGAGATACGCACACCTCAATGTACGCGAAACAAGCTACGCGGAGGTTCGAAACGCATTCGTCGACAATTACGCGGCACAACCGAGGTGCGATATTCCCCTGGCTGAACGCAGTCCACTCTCGTGTTGTTCGATCTGTCCACCATTATATCCACTGTAAAATGATGCATTTGTTTGGAATCAATTGAAACGTTGAAATTCACCGTGAGTCATAGGTTCAACTTGGGATCCATCATTTGTTTGATGAGGTCAACGTTTACGTTCCAAGTCAAAGATCATTTGCGGTCAGTTGTAAGAATGACTCACTGATCTCTACGCGTGGATAGCGGGGTCTAGTCGCCGAGTGTCAACCAGGAGTTGCTTTTTTACCTTCGAAACAATGCATATACCTTGTCAAACAATCGAACATCGTGTGGAATAGGTACACCAGCAGGTGTATGCTTGGTTTCCCGACATGGATTGTGAATGTAAAAAAAAAAACTTCCTGTTGTGACACTCGGCGACCATTCAACTGGTGTTTCTGCATCCCGCTATCCATGTGTAGAGTCAGTAATAGGCCTAGGTGGCTACATCGTATATTCTTTGAATACAGTGAGCGCAAAGACGCGAACGCGAAATTCTAGTTCTATGTGTGTTTTGCAAATGCTTCCCCACTTGATAATACTCGTTTAAAAAATTTACAATATGCAAGCCAAACGTACAATATAGATTATATAAGATACGTTCGAGATATAAAATT
>JAMKCH010003333.1:0-85898 GCA_023653785.1 Ophioderma brevispina | reverse complement strand
GCTAGGTTGGGATGATTGTGGATTGGCTGGCTCTGGAACCTACAAACAGGCGGATAGGTTAGGATTGGTGGAATTACCCACAGAGGAATTTTGGTTTACCTGAAGCAATAAGCACCACTACCAATCTCGCGAATGATCGTGATAAAATCAAGGGTCGCAGCTGTTGAAAAAACATTCCGATTATGCGCGATGTTAAATTGGGGGAGTGTTACACGATCCGTCGATATGAAAATCAGAGTTTGATGATACTTAACAAGACATTTCGGAAATCGATTTGGATTTCAAAAAAATCAGTGGACAACAGGTGCCGTTCATAAAATGGATAATCACCAACATTGCCTATCGAGCGTTTAATAGAAATAAAATAAAAGAGAAGATTCAACCTACGCGTTTATTGAGCAAATTTGAAAAATATCAGCCAGCGGGGGGTTGGGGAAAGTAAACCTAGCAAAATATGAATTGGAAGGCTAATGTTCCTATTTAAATTGGACCGGTCGCCTATGACCGGTCGAATCAGATGAGGAACAAACAAAAAAATAGTGGAACTGGCTGATCCGACTGAAAGAACAATGCCTGCAACGGTAGCTAGTTCAAATTTTCGTTCTCTCCACCTAAAATAGCCATCAAGGTTGGACAAAGCTGGTGGAGAAATGACTGGGGATTTGAATATGGGACTCACAATGTGAAAATAATAGCGGTCCTCCACTCGATTAATGGGATTTTGTAAACAAATGTTATGTGGACGCGCTCGTGAACATGAGCACACGTATAAACCGTGACGATCTCGGGTGGAGATATATGTCCTTCCTCACGAAGATGGAATCAAAGCCTACGTTTCCGTTAGAGCTAGAAAGACATTAATCTGGCAAAGGACTCCCAAGTTGCAGATTCAAAAATAATCTTCGAGATCAATTGGAAAATGTATACAACAATTAACAAACCCCAGGTAAATAACAATCACTGAGGATGTTGAGCTTCTACGATGATGGAAATATGAACCAGAAACACGACGACTTCTAAAAACAGCATTAATCCTGGGGTGGAATACCCAAACCCTGCGATTATATTCTTTTCTGCGAATGCTGGGAAATCACCACACTTACCGAATAAACCAGGAACTAGGGATTCATGCATCACGCAAAGGGAACCCGTTACTACATTATGATCGAATGGCATGATGGTTCCCTA
This sequence comes from Ophioderma brevispina, assembly GCA_023653785.1. NCBI lineage: Eukaryota > Metazoa > Echinodermata > Ophiuroidea > Amphilepidida > Ophiodermatidae > Ophioderma > Ophioderma brevispina. The sequence continues at coordinate 84,710 of JAMKCH010003333.1, read as the reverse complement.
ATATACACAATTTCCTCATGAGGGGTAACACGATGAATGTTGAACCGAAACTATCTCCTCTGGATACACCAAACTCAACACATCGCGATCGTGTACAACAACAATAAATTATGCTTATGGGTGAATGGTGTCAGATGAAAACAATGCATGAAAACTACATAATAGGAAACTAACAGAATCATGATGGGAATCGAAACACTAGGCTTTTTGAGCTTCTATGACAGGAAATCTCAAGCAAATCGGAAATCATCCAACACTTTGTAGATTATCACGTTAAAAAAAAGATGTACGACGATTGAAGTGCTTATCTAATAAATAAAAGATGAAGCCAACTAGCGCACCGAAAATTTATCCCTGATTCTGGATGGTGAAGGAAACGAGCGTGAGCAGTTTTTTATTGTTTATTTATTATTTATTGGGTAAAAAAGTTACACCTCAGAACGGCGGCACTCTGAGTTACAAATAGTGTGCAACACATTTAAAATAACAAACGAGACAAGATCCATATGGAAAATTACATCAAAGAAAAAAATATTTACAAAGAGCCAAACGTGCAAGCACAGAACCCCGCAATACCGAGAGAATGCTCCATCTGAATTCTTAAGGAATAAACACCATACATAAATATAAAGGTACCTTTCACACAATTCAGTAGAGCACCCCCGACCACTACCGGACTCGTACCTGCATATTATCGTAATTTCCCCATACATGTTATCATACAGAATCAGCGTGGAGCGAGGTATATAAAAACAAACCCAACAAGCCTCGTTGATGGACAGGTTGGGAAATCATTAAAAACCACTGCAATCCAGAGCACAATAGTTACAGTTCCGAACAAAGATTTCTTGACACATCATAGATTATTTTAAAGAGTTACACCTAACAGAGTGTGCCCTTTTTTAAGGTTGGTTTGACTGAGTGAGATTATCAAAAAATTAATTCATGCATTCACGTGGACCTTTGAAGAAAAAGAAAACATACTTAATTTGATGAAGTTACCACCAAAAAACGAATTGCATTCCAATAATTAGAGTACCAATGTTGATACAATTAATTGGGCCTTTTATATTCATCATAAAGTAATTACTCGGAGGGCTTCACATGAACAAGAAATGTACAAGTCAGGACTGGGACTGGTTACATAGCTTACATTCATCAGAATCCAAGAATTTTTCCAAATTCTTTTGTTACTCGCCAAACTAAGTGTATTTGTTCTGGGCTTTGAATTTCAAGGAAGCACCCTTAAAAATCATATTTATCAAGAAGATAATTTTCCATGCAAAGGCTCAACTTTATTGAATATATAATTCGTCAAGGTAAATTTTGACTCCGTATGTCTATACCAATTAACGTTAGGCACGCCGTTTTTACTTTATACTCTAAATATGACATAGACCACTTTGTATTTACGGGGTTATCCGAAAACAAATGATCTAGACCGCAATTACTTAGACACTTTTTACAGTACTCTGACCAGTTCCAGGCCATACTCATTTTGTGGCACTAAACATCATATAAAACGATTAAAAAGAGCTTCGGTAATAATTCATCGGTAATTTCTGTAAGCCGTTGACCCCCCCCAACATAAGAATTTTTTATGTGTTTGGGTTCCTCTCCTTTTTTGTTTTTTCTTTTTTTATTTTGTTTTTTTTGTTATCCTGATATATTGTGATAAGCTATACCGGCCAAGGTCCCCTAATATTGCTTCCTTACAGTGTTACGTTGGGCATTTAGAATACGACGACCCATCAGAATTGAAGATAATTTCTCAGGTGTATCCAATATCAGAACAAATACTAGATGCAAACCAAGTAGAACATGAATAATTCAATGAGGGCAACACAAACTTTTCCATAAAAAGATCGCATAATAAACTCATCATAATCATATTGATTCCCAAGGATAGACATCACATAGGCAATTAGCCTATTACCACGTTTTAGAAACATCTCAATATGCTTATGATCTGTTAAAGTTTCGAATTATTATGGACCACAAGATATTTATATTCATAAAAAAAAACAAAAAAAAACTTCTTTATGAAATTACCTTATAGTCCTTTAGTTGAACTATTGAACGTTTTACACAGTTATAAGAACTCATCATTTTTCATGATTAAAACTCAAACTCCACTTTGAGGCAAAGTTATGACACGTGATCAAGAAGTATTGGGAGGGTGTTTGGCATTATCGCGTTTAAAACAATATCATCAGCCCACATTAAACAATTTATTGTGATATTAGATACATTAATATAGAATTACTAGTTTTAGCCCAGAATCTTACGCAACTAATTAATAAAAAATGGAAAAGTAACACAGGTGATAATACACAACCCTGCTTAACTCCAATATCTTGGTTTCAAGGAATCCTATGAATATTCATTCCCATATTACTTAGCTTTAGTGTTTGAATAAATAATCATATTTATAAGCCTCAAAATTTTTCACTCTAATTCCAACGTTCCATATAGAATGTAACAAACCATCCCGCCAAACAGAGTCAAAATGCCGTACGGAAGTCCAAGAAAGAATGCAAAATTGGTGTTCAGACCATGAGATTTTCTAATAGATGGCATAAAATACTTTTTAAAATAAAAATGTTTGTCTTCACACCGATGATCTTTGCGAAAACCTGTTGGACCTCCGTTAAGGAACATTCTTTACATCTAAGAATTTGTAGTAATTGAGCTTGAATTATACGATTAAAAAAACTTTTTCAACACACCGAGCTAATTATGTTATGCCACGATCAATTATTCAAATGTCATCTGACTGTTAACCCCTTTTTAGGGTTGTATTATCCTCCCATATTCCATTCTTAGGTATACATTCATAGATAAAATTCTTTATTAAACAATAAACTAGGCAAGGACATTAACCATGTTATGTACACCATTTTTTTTAAGAGTTAATTGTATCGAATTGAGCCAGGTTTTTGTTTGTTAATTTTTTTTTTTTTTTTTTTTTTTTTAAAAAGAAAAGAGACATTAAAAACGTCATTCTCAGTAATTGATTGAAATGAATCAAGTTGATTTTGATAATCTTGAATTATTTTAATATTAAAATGATTAAATTTATCATTTACATACGCATATTATCAAACCGCAATTTTACTATTGATGAAAAAATTCCATCCTTGCAAGTTGCATCAAGATTTTTATTCATTTTTCCTAGAGTATTCCAATGCATCATTATGGACATTTGCCATTGAGATTATCTTACACACTTGCCCTGTGTATTGGGCTTAAACAACTGAAAAATGGCAGCTTATTTTTGGTACTGCCACACAGTCGTTTCCCTAAAATCCTGCAAGAAGGTCCACCTTTCTGAGCGACTCTTAAACACTCTGATCGATACGGCTTTTGCATTACTTTGATGGACAAGATTTTTTGCAAAAATGTTTCTTCTCTTATAAGATCCCAAAGATCATTACATATTGGATTGTCAGGGGCAACTTTACAGCACACCCTTGGGCCTTGCTGCATTTTTCTATCTTTTATGGCATTATTTATATCTTCATCGCACCAATGTTTACCTCTTTTATCAACGTTTTTCTTGCCTATGGATCGGTGCACATTTCATAACCTTAGACTCCACGCATTTTCGACTCAAACAAATCTCCGAAATCAGGAGAATTTTTGGAAGTGAAGTAGATCACCGAGATACGCTAAGGAGAAAATACAAGACCGCATGGATGTGTTCTACAATCTCTCGCTCAAGTCTCTGGACTAGTTGCATTCGTACAGGAACTGGCGCATTTGGAACCTGGCACGTGGACTAGATCTGTGTATCAATTCCTCTTGAGACTTGCATGTGGTGGAGGTGGTAGTGCAGGCAGCGTGGCCTCGGAAAAGGTGACGATGAATAAGGTAGAAAACAGTGAGACATCAAAAGAAACCGCTGCATCTAGTCTGTTCGACAGATACCGTGAAGATCTATGTCCAATGCGCTGTCAGGATGGGACTGTTAGTAACGAAGACTTTTATCACATTCTTAGGGAGTTAGAAATTAACCGAAGCCACAAGGCTGGAATCAAGCACAGGACCAGGGCTGATCTGAATGACTTGACAGCCGCAGAGTGAAGAGAGATTCGGTATGAGGGTGAGCAAGCTGGAATTGAGCTGGGGAAAAAACAAGTCCTTGGAGGACATTCCTCGAAGTAGTGTCTTTAAGTGAAACCCCTCAAAACAAATAGAGTTAAATTTACAATTACAAATGAAATAAAAAAGAAACAGCATACGAAATCCCTGCTGGATATCAACAGGGGAATTTTTTTTTTTGCTTCAAGGCAAGAGATCGGATATGGGCACCAACCCCTCGCGGGCGCCAAAAAAAATCGCTGGGTCAAACTCAGGGATTACTCGTCTCGGAGGCCAGACTCATTCAAAACCAAATCAAAGCGTAGTAAAATTTAGTTTTTGAGGCCCTGATTTTTTCGGCCATTTGATCTGAACACAGGCAGATCTGATTTCTTCACGGTGTGAAGACGCTCGGTGATGAGGCTCGGGGCGAAAACCTTGACCTTATTGTTGGGTCTTCGCTCACCCAATTTACGATGCAGCCCTCCTTGGAAGTGGTTTTCGGAGAACTGACATTTAGTGATGGCGTAAATTTGGTCCCTTCTCGAGAACATCGAAATTTTTAACCTGCTTTTGCTTTTGTCAAGCGAGATTCGATTTCTTCATCTGACGAATTTTGGATGCCATATCTGATTTTTCTGTAGTGGCAAACTTTATAATTCCAAACCATCCCCTCCGGGTTTGGGTCAATAGTGGGAAGTGTAGGGCCATTGCTGTCCAACCCCTTTGGGGTTGGGGAGAATTGAGGGGGTTCTGTGGGTTTTGTATGTGGGGAGTGGGATGTACAGGGATTTCTGTGGTAATGTGTGGAAGGAAGTGGGGACTTTTGCACAGGAGTTCTGTAAAATCGATTTTGACTGTCAACTCTCTTTTTACCCCTACTCGGGTATCTGTTTTTAATGGACTTTTTCACTATTTTTACAGTTTTTAACCCGCAACTCCGAACTATAAGCCATAGGAAGTGTAAACTATACCTTTTTGAATCCTGTAACCAGACAAATATAATGATGTGCTTTTAAACACCTCTTGCATTTTTGAAATTTTTAACCCCTGTAACCTTCAAACCCAATTGGCGATCCATTAAGGGGTGTTACAAGTGCTTCCTCAATTTAGGATTATATGCCTAACGTACTTTGTGTGCAAAAATTCACAATTTATCCGGAAGTGCAACTTAAGACATAGCATTTATCTTAAAACTTATTGGGTATTGTGATGCATTCTGATAATTTAGTAGCTGATACCAAAGGAATGTAGTAAGGAATATGAGACAAATCTGTACTGAAGTTACGGAATACTTATTCTTACTTTAACCGACAAAACGGATTCTCTTTTACCTGTATTTGATAAGCAAAAAATAATACCGGTAAATTCAGTTTGAATTTACTCACAAATCAAACCATGGATACAATCAATATAATAAAGTAAGTATGCAGTGTGTTAAGACCATCAAATATTTATACTAAGTTTAAAGAAAATGATAATGTTGAATTTCAATACAACATTTAAATAGTAACTTGTTTTGAAGAGTTATATACAAACTACAATTGTCGAGAACAAAAGTGCAGAACGTAGGGCACATTAACTTTTAATATCATTCTTGTATTTTCTCTTATTGTTTATAGACAACCAGGTCCTAACACCCTGATGAAAGGTTGAACTGAAAGCTCAGTTAAATTAGCTAGTTTTCTACAGTTCTTATTTCCCACCCTCACACCCACCCCCCCACACCCGCTCTATACTCCTCCCACCCCATCCCCCACACACACACCAGTCAGGTTCTGCGCGCCGCAGTGACTTCTCTTTTATTGTATACACTTTTACAGTAGTCCTCACAGAACTAAACCTTTCTACTTACATAGATATTTCTTTTACGGGGACAACCGCCCTCCTCTTTGATCTCATTGTAGCTACGGCACCAATACAAAACACAACTTTTCATGAAGGGTTAAACTACTGCAAACGCGCCCGTTCAATTAATTAAATTAAAAAGAATGGAGCCGGATTTGGGGGAGATACTGGATCAGGACCTTCATAGCTCTTCTATTTCTCCCCATGGTGAACTGAAACAAAATAAACGGCATTTATGGGCAACAAAGTAACTCCATAGAAGAGCTCGATTTAGAGTAAATTGAAACTAATATGATCTGAGCGTGCTCTAGGGACAGGACGAGGAGTGATAACTCGGAGGGGACAATCGAGGGAAAATGTGAAGTTATTATAGCCCAAATGAGAAAGACCTTCTTATATATGGTCAACACGTGTATCAAGGCCCCTATGGAAGCTTAAAACTGTGCTAGGTTATATTAATGAAATTAAATTTGGAATTTAAGTAGAGCAATCCGAAGTATGAAAGTATAATGTGAAAACACTTGTAATACACCACGCAAGCATACAAACTTAATTCAAAAAAGACGTATCGTTTTAAAGATTGTATGAACAGTGGCAGAAAGGATGAATATTGCTCTTGGTAAACTTAAAAGTAAAAACTGCATTAGTCATTTACAAACCCAACATTAGTAACATTTGCATTATAAGGCCAGTAGATTATATTCCATTGTAGAGATTTGTTTGTGTACTGTACTACTTTACATTGTGGTTTCGACAAACAGTATACCATAATCATGTTGACCTAGAAATGTGAGCAAATATGCCAATAATAAATGAAAATTGAGCGTCCGGAAGGAACATATTAAAGATTGCCACATTGATTATAATGATAGTAATAGGTAGGGGAGTCAGGTCATAGTCGTAATCGTAGTCGTAGTGCGTAGTAGTAGTATTCGTAGTAGTAGAGTGTAGTAGTAGCTGCAAGAAGCGCAAGCAGCGTGTAGCAGGAGTAGGAGTAGGAGTGGGAGTAGTAGTTAGTATAGTAGTAGTAGTAGTAGTGTAGTAGTAGTAGTAGTAGTAGTAGTAGTAGTTAGTAGTAGTAGGAGTAATAGTAGTATTAGTAGGAGGTCGTGATGGTATGGAGGAGGAGAAGAAGGAAAGAGAATGAAAAAGGCAGAAGGAAAAGGAGAAAGCGGAGAAGAAGAAGTAGAAACAGACCAAATACAACCGACCCAAATGTATGAATAGGTTTGCTATTTATTGGTATTATAGAAGCTGATTTTTTACTTTAAGTTGCAGGAAATATGGCTTGTACCCTAGTCTCGATCGCACTTTTTAAATATATTAATCTTTTTGGTTTACTTTATTAAATAAGACTATCAATGTGAACTGAGTTACTTAAAGGGGGATGGCCCGCCGATTTAATTGATATGAAGTTTTATATTGACAGATTGGCCTTACTCCAAAACCCCATCTGCAAAGTTTCGGCCGATATTTCAATCCGTTTTGATGCGAGAACCAAAAAGTTGATTTTGAAGCCCATAGTGTACTTTGTAAAATTAATATGGTCGACCAAAAAATGGGGCACATTTTCGCTCCTAACTTCCAAACCAAACATCCTTTGGCTCTAAGATTCACAGGGTAAATGAGAATAATAGTAGCTTCTTCGTCTGAATACCAAATATTGACCAATTCCGGTAAAATCTGGGGCTCTCTGGGGGACGAGGCTATTAAGCGACGGGCCATGGACCTTTAAGAGTATTTGAGATTTCAGGTTGAAGGGTTGATTTGTTGTTGTTGTTTCATTTCAATGTCAATTTCAGTGGAATTATTTAAAGCCCCACTTCAGTCATTGTCTTCAGGATTTTAAAAAAAACGCCTTCAATTTTAGCGGAAGTTGAAGTTGAGTTTTTGCATTTGAAAGTGTGCAGTTTACTAAGTGTTTTTAAAGCTGGGACAACAATACTGGAGATTTGTTCAAGGATTGCCGGGATCCCGACATTCATGACGTCATGAAATAGCCGAGGAAAATGGCATATTTAAGGTAACTTTAGCAAGCTCTACGTTTTAACCAAGAACACCAAGAAAATCTCGTCAAATAAAAGTGTTTGATTATAGTATAGGATTACTCCAGATCGATAATATAAAGATTATTTATTGCACTGGTAAGTTTCCAAACATACAAGTACTGGGTGGGGGTAATTTATACAGAATAATAACATTTGTACGAGAGACCGATCACGTTTCTCTAGAAAGTTTGTTCGAACACATCCGGCATTTATCAGTTTATGAATGATTACGTTATTGTGAAAATGCACTATTTGATCCCAAATCCGGTTAGTCGCGTCCCCAAATGTGTGGTATGGAATGTTTATTTTCTATTGATAAAAGACAAGAAAAACTAGATTTCATAAAATCTTCGTTTTCTTGGTTGGGCAGCAGCTAAGTATGTTGTAAACGGTGGAGATTTTTGGAGATTTTATTGTGGGTTGGCCTTAGTTTTAGGCAGTTCACATTGTTTTTGCCATATATATCTGATATATGGGCAGCGTATTCAAGATTATTAGCCAAAATAGGTGCAAGGTCATAATGGGGTAAAATTTCAGATAATCCGTTTGTTTTAAAATTGGTGTCAAATGTCATCTAATGGTACAGAAAAAATATACCGATCTGACCATCTATGTTATTCGTTCCATAATCGGAATGCAAAATGTTATGGGGTAACAGGGTCATGGGGAGTCAAAATCAAACTGTGTAATTCGTATATAGAACGTCAAACAGAGAATTATTAGAATTATATATAGGTGAGAAAATGAACAATTACATACCAGTTTGATCAAAATTGGACACTTCTGTAAATTTAAACCACAGGATTGACCTTGGAATGAACTGTTTGGTCATTGTACTGAAAAAATCAGGTAGAGAAAACTGTGGTTCTGTTACAATCAGGTACTTGTCAAAAGGAAATACCAGTGTTTGTCGTTGAACAAACACTTATTAAACGGTATTTAACCTGTTGAAAATACTTATATTGAGTATGAAAACCAGCGGCAAGTGGAATGTCTTTTGTCGTATGAACATTACAAGAAGTCTGGTTAGACAATAGTGCCCGTGATGAAATATTGTTAAGAATGACGGTATTATTTGCTCTGTGAACACATTTGTTAGACAGCATTTGCCTAGTGAAACACCTTTTTGTTCGATGAAGATTGTTAGAAGGACATTTCCCCTGTGAAAAACACACTAAGAGAGGCGTGTTATTTAGTATGTGAAGACGTATTGATAATGGCATTACCCTATAAAATACTCGTTATATAGACGGCAGACAGAAACAATTGTTCTATCACAAGCTTTACAAGGGTTGTATTAAATAAGTAGCATGTGAAATGCAAACAAAAAAATATTGCCAAAATGCCTTTAAAATGACGGAAAATAAGGACGTACAAATAACACCTGGTTCGGGAGCCACGAAAGCCCATTCGTACTATAAATTCATTAGTTTAGTTCACAACTCCGGCAACTACTTAGAAACCAACTATATTTTTCGGAAAACGAAGGACTTTTACAGGTCACACAGAGAGATTTGCACTTACCTAGTGGAACGCCTTAAAAACCATTATAAGAGATCGTCATGACCAAGCGCTACGGCGCCATGTTTGTTTCTCTGTGTAACCCCAATCAGTGCTTTGAAGCCTCAAAACATGATCCACACAAGAGATTAGACGCAACGTCGGCTGCCGCAACAAACTCCGCAGGGTCCCCGTCCGCACCCGCTGCTCCAATAGTGGGCAGACCAAAGCGATGTCCTATGCCCGTAGCGCGCTCCACAACCACAGCAGCGTTTCCGACCTCCTCCAGGCAGCACCACCCACAAGGGAAACCCTAGATCGGCCGACTCTGGCTCTCAATCGCCACGAGACATCGCTACTCAGCCCGCTGTGTCTGAATCTTAAATAGGCCCCTATGAACAGTGACACCACAATGTGAGACCACTAACTACCTTGCATATAAAGAGGGTCCCATACTTACATACCAAGGTGTCAAACCTTAGATGTATGCGGGCATGAACGAACCTCCTTAAAAAAGACCCTATGATATCTGCTCCTGATCCATTATAGGAATTAGCAATTAGCAATTTATCGCCAGAAAGTATAGGGTCGTCGGTAACGTGTGCTACTTGAGGATTAATCAGAAACTGCAAATAATCACTGTGATAAAAACGTATATGAATGTTAAAAAGCCCAAATAATTCGTAAAAATGGTCTATTGCGTACCAGCGCAAAAAAAATACCGCGTGAGATATAAAGTACGCATGTGTAAAACCCGGCTCGTTAAAAGCGTATTCGAGATGTTAGCAAAGAGAACTAGTTTTCTTTCCCAATTTGACACCCCCGATGTTGCACTAAAGGATCTTCCCAATCTTACCACCTTGATGGTTGCACTAAATAATCTTTCCCAAATCTTACACCTTGATGTTGCACATAAAGAATCTTTCCCAAATCTTACACCTTGCTGTTGCACAATCTAAAAAAGAATAGCTTCCAACCATGCAGGAATGACTTGAACACACTCTTTGGCTAGCCTAAGTTGCCCTGTGTTGACACGTACTAAAATTAATAGTTTTATAAAGCGATTTATCACTCTCCTAAAGCGTGCTGTGGCCTATATTATTACGCCCGCCATTGAAAATCGTCACAATCATTTAGCTTCATCTAGGTGGCTGACGGCGACGAAGCGGACATTCCTATCAGCACTTGATTGTAATATACCCCATACATGACAGCTCTCCAGATTTCGCTTGGGTAGGCGAGGCACTTGAGATGAGTATATTGTCCAGGGTTCCGAAACATGTGAACACGGCGGCGGTACTCCGGCCTTTTTCCACCGGGGCCACCGTGCTATGAAGTCGTAGGTCATAAAATGAGAATCCTATTCTCGATCGAGTTTAAGGAAGAAAGGTTCGTGTGTAAATACCTACCCTTGGGTTTCTTTACCTTTCTGTACACTGGATTATCAAAAATTACATAGGTTAAAATCTGAAAGAATTCATAGATTTTTTGTCAGATTTTGTTATCTTAAATAAAGTAATAATCCTTTTATAATATGAACGCTCATACTTAGATAATCGGCAATCGTGGTATGGCGTATAAAAAATACATGGACCTATTTGGTAAACATGTCAGTAAAATTGTCATGACGATCATTACCCAAGAAATGCCCTTCGTGTTAAGAGTCTTATCCAGTTGCATTTATCGTTTTATCTACATTGTGAATGAAGCAATAGCTTTTCGACATGGCAAAAAAAAAAAGAAAATTCAACACGATCGTCTGCGTATTTCCAATCAAGGATACCGCGATTATTTGCCCCAGTTAAGTTATGTTAACCGTGCGAAGCAGGCTAACATAACGGACATTCGTGTATTTCTTGTTTCTTTTAAAACGCACTTAAGGTTGGATTCAAAAATTCAGCTATTGCTAAATTGGCCTATAATGTCACAACTCTGGGGGCCATTCTCGTTAAAGTGTTAGGTTTGGTATCCAACAATGCCAAAGTTTAATCAACAGTAATGAATTCTGAAAATCATTAAAAAATTCGTAAACGTAATATTTTTAAGGAATACGGAACACTTGCTGGGTGATCTTAAAAAAATATCCGATGTTTAGTATGACTACAGTTCGTTAACATACAAGAACGTATCTGGGTAAACGTATCTGGCCGGCCTTTTTCTTAATGTGCCGTTACTAATAAGTACATGCTTTACCGACTTAATCTCTATATATTATCAGGTATTACCATCATACTAAAGAATGGTGTGGTATTCGACTTTATGTGTCACGCTGTTTAGCAAGAGCCTGCGCGGGAGGAGGTAGGTAACGTATATGTCGCGGTATGAACGTTACATGAGGGATTCTTTCATTACCAGGCCGGGAAATTGTTACTTCAAAACCAGATTTTCTATGCAATCTGTTATAATTATAACATGACACGTGCTTGATTTATGCATATTGGAACATTATTCTACCGTTATTTTGGGCAAGTTTGTATCACTTTGAATTTGGTAACGTATCGGGTCTGTGATATTGGCGACAAGCTTCAAAGAACTCTTACGAAACTTTAAAATCATATTATCGTGTTTTTGAAATTTATAATTCGGGAATAATGTCTGTACTGTGATTATTCGCTCTTGTTAACGAGCAGCGGACACATTTTAAAGAAGGGATTTGGGCTGGCGACAACGGACATGGCGAAAAACAAGAGTTTTGCGTCATCAGCCTTATTGATTGATACTTTCTTGCCTGGTTACAACTTTCTTGTCCAGAAGATCATTTGAAAGCATAACTCTAAGTATAATTTACATTAATAAGCCATTCATTGCTAACGAGCAAAACAGCTTTTTAAACCCGTGTATGACTGTGACAGACCACCGAAAAACTTCGTTTTTGATTGAACACTTTATCGAAGAAGACCGTGGGTCAAACGAGAAGTTCCTTTTTTCCCATCTTCGCCTTCAAAACCAGGTTGACCATTACGACATTATGCACCAGGCACGTGGTCAATGCTTATGGGTCTTCTCAGATTAGTGGTCAGTTTGTGGTCATTTGGGTCCAAGGTAGTACGTTATCACAAATGAGCCAACCTGCAAGGCACTTGGGATTGAATAACTGATAGCCTACAGTAAATATAGCACAGTCAAAATACACTAAATGATGCCTAACCCAAAAACTAATTGCAAAAGTTTCAAATGTTGTTCGTAATATGGGATATACAGAGCCCAAAATATACTAGTTGCACATCTATTGTCTTCATTGATAATTTTAGACTGCAAAATGTGACTGGGGACGGTCTCCAGGGTCTATGGGTAGTTTAAAATCTTTTGTTGTGTTTTAACGACCGAAAATTGTCAGTTTCAAACAATAGCCAGGGGTATTTAGTAGACCATTTAGTGTACTAAGGATGAATGTATTTTTTAAGCAAGAAACAGTGGCGATAGAGAGTGCGTTGGAAAAGTTGTTTATCTTGCATGTTTTGAATAAAGAGTGACATCTAAGCCATGCATCATGCTTCATCGTGCTTACACTAGCATACAATGTAGCTAGTCCTGGTAGCTGGTACCAGCCCTAGAGGTGTGAAATTATTTTTAATTTTTTACAAGCGCTTTGACCTTTATTGATAAGTCTTCAATATGTTTAATTTTATCATGATTACCCTGGCTGTTACTTATTAAACATTTTACTAAAACCAAAAACATCAGAGTTTAAGATTTAATAGCTTACGCATCTTCTAATGAAACAGAGTTTTTAAAAATGGACACACGGCCTTCCTAAATGAATTCAAGTTGAGTGTGAAGTTTGTACTATTTTAGAAGAAGAAATTCTTATGCTTTTTGGTAACCTGGGTAATGGTGTAATTCGTTTATAGGCCAAGAAGCAATAGGTTTTTCCTGTATTCTAAGAATAGTCTACGAACATTATTCACATACTAAGGAAAAGAGATATAACGTAGACAACCTTGGAAAAGTTGCTTGTGGAAATCGATTATTACCAGCAAGTTAGTCACCAAACTAATGAAGGAAGGAAATAAAACCTTTATTATGTAAATTTTTTATTGCCTCCTTTCGGATTTTTTTCGGGAATCGAGCCAACCACTTCAGGCCATGATATAGCATATCCATCTATAAACAAAAGATATACCAATGCGGATATTTTTTGGTATTTTTTTTTCATACTCTGGAGGATTAGCCAATGACTGCACATCCCTTTAAACCAATACGCGGATATCCAAGTGGAGAAGTGACAGAGAAATATAATTTTAAAGGAAAATTTACAGCACATCAATTGTGCCGAGAGCCCGCTTTAAGCGGTAAGCAGACGAAACCTGAAACACACAATTAAATACGAAATGCGAGTGATAATGGATACCAATTACAAGTTGCCATAATACAATATTATACGCATAAAACAATCAGTGCAATATTAACATTTGGTGCCAGTCCTCTGAAAGCTAAAAGGTCCTTAAGACAGTAGGACAGTGTTGTATTGCGACGGGACATGATTTTATGAGATTATATGGCGAGCTATCATGATGGCGGAAACAACGGGTCAGAACAAGAGTTTGCTATTCTGCTAAATTGGGAAAACATCACTAATCATCCGGGTTCCATCATTATTCTCGACGACAAACACAAATATATCGTTATATATCTAATAAGTTTTAACGGAAATTTTTTGGGCAACTTTTTTTTTTTTCATTTATATCATTTATCACATAATATTTATTCATTACCAGACTCTCTCGTTTTGTTTGGGAAAAGTGATTACCGGTCTTTGTCAATAAGCATTTCGTTATAAATTGTGGGCCACTGAAATATATTTATTTGAACTTAACATTGTTAGGGAAGACATCGATTTTAAATGAAAAGATACCGCTGACAAAGGTGTTGGTTTGCAGAATGCACAATGTTGAAATTAATCGCGGAGAAGTAATTGCTAAAACTGATATCTATCTCCTTTTCTTCTGTTATTAAAGCATTTCTTTAGCGAAACTTCACAGAGTAGTTGTTTTAACTGTTTTTAAAGTTTTAAAAATACTAAAAACCTTTCAAGAATGGATCTGTGTCGTTTTAAGCATTAGGATATCTAAGGTGTATATCGCCACACTACTTGATTGTTCAGTCTCTTCCGAACATATCAGCATGAACTTAGTCCCCAATTAACCCTTTACGAAAAGTGTCCTTAGCCTTAAAAGAAAAGGGGTGTTTGAACAGCAAATTTAAGGATTTGGTTACAGTTTTTTCACATCCATCCTTTGATACCCTGCTGGACAGTTGGAATTGTCTTTGTCAATTTTTATCTTTTCCACATCAGTCAGTTTTACAGATAACACATTTTTGGGTGATTTCATGCATCGAAATATTCAATAGTACTGTTTTAAATGTCAATCGTTCCCTAATATCGAGTATGACTACCTCTGTCATGAATCAGTGCGTCAAGACGTCGCGGCATACTGTCCGCAAGATTGTTTATGTCAATGAGCTGAGCGTCCCGCTCATCGGTCAGAGCCTGAGCTAACTCCTGTAGGGAACTCTCGAAATCTGCTCTTTCATTGTTTTTGTTTTGTTCAGTTTTTGTCTTTTTCTTTAACAGATTTCATTATGTGCAGAGTTCATGGACGTGATTTTCTACAGATTTGAACATAGGAAGAAAAGTATTATCCTGTTTTAATGGCCCCCCACCCAAGTATTCTGTGACACTAGTTGTTGGGCACTTCCGTAGCAGTTTCGATAAAGTGTCAGGTCAAATGGTATTTGGGCCTCAATGGTTACAAGGTCCCTTCACAGATGCAGACATCCTACCCAATATCTGGGTATCTTGTAGACTCTGACACATCACTCATTTTATCCAACGTTAGTGTGTTCATTAATGCAAATTGCAAGATAATTGTGAACCAAATAATACAAGCTTTTTTGGACAGGAAAAGTCAGTAGATTTACTTTTTCTCTTTTGACCATCTTGTGTACGTCTTTTTGTAGTATTACTATATTTTATTTGTACTTGATTAGATTTTTGATTTTGATTTTATAAACTTACCAAAACTCATCTGTATCGATATTTTTGAACTTGGAACTCAAAGCTATTAAGTTTAAAACTGTTATAAATTTTTTTGAATTTATTTATTTAATATTTATTCGACAGCATCAACTTGGTACAAAACATTATATAGTATTGAACTATGTAATTAAATTGTTGGGGGATTAATAGTTTTGGTGTTAATATACGGCAAAATTGAAGGTTGCGGCGAGTGGGAGTTTACAACTCCACTCACCATCGCCTTCATCGATTTTAAGAAACGCCTTTGACCTGATCAACAAGAAGGTCATGTTCTCGTTTTCGGCATATGGTATCCCAGACAGGTGGTTAAAAAAGCCATAGGCGTCCTCGACATCAATTCCAAAAGCGCTGTTATGGTGGATGGAAATATCTCGGAGCCTTCCTCGTGCAACAGGGGTACGGCAGGGAGGGCTTTTTTTTGTACCGTGTTGTCCAAAAAAAAAACGCAAAAAGGGACCGGCCGGGGGGGAAGGAAAGAATAGAAAAGGGTGGAGAAAACAAAAGCAATTCTCGGCGGAGGAAGAAGGAGGGGTTAGTGCTGAAGTGAAGATGGGCACTGTTAGGATTACCAGAAAAATTTGAAAAAGTTAATAAACGGTTAGGATAGAGGTCAAATAGTTTTAAGATTACGACCCCCCAAACAATCAAGTAACCCGCAGAATCAGTTTACAAAAATGAGGAGCTGGTAACCACACGACTGACAACGAAGAACAGAATGGCCAAAATACAAATTGCTTTGCAATCAACATTACTTGCCCAAATTTCTTGCAGAACAAATTCTACCGGGTCAAATGCTGCTTTCATCATTTATTCCTTAAACTGATAATGATAAAATATAATTATTTGTGATTAAAATATGTTCAAGAACGTATATTAAAACTTGACCTACACGTCATAGACAACTCCAATTACATAAAATAATAAATGCGTTTGGCTGCAACGTGCTGGTTACTGAAAATAATGTTACATTCTCAACTTTATGACAGTAAAATCCTATGTTGTCACACAAAAATCAATAACATTATCAGTATATTCATTTTAAGTTTTGAGGTTAAGATAATTCGTTCGTGCCGTCACAAAATGATTATGAATGGATTAGCTCTAATCAATGCTACGGATTTGACAATACGAAGAGTTTGGGGTGCTACAATACGAAGAGTTTGTTGTTCTATGATCATACATTCTTAATTCGATCTTCTAGTTGTGTTAAAACGCATGTTTTTAGCTGTATTACAATGCGAAAATTCTAATGTTAACATCAGTTGCAATAGCTGTGCTTTAAAAAAAGGAAAAATGGTGGTGAATTTAGAGAATTCATATTGGTTGGTTCTGAGCGCAAAAAGTACAGTGCCGTATTTGTAGTTAATCGCGCCTCAATTTGGTTAATGGGTCTGCAGGTTACTTGGGTTCTGGGGTCATATCTTAAAAATATTGACTCTACCTTTATTGACTTTTCCGGGCTATTAGCTAAAATTCCAATCGTACCGTACAAAAAGAATAGTAGTCATGTGCATTTGTTCAAAAATCATAGGAGCCTACACCAAGTGTTGCGTTTTTTTTGGGACACACGGTATTAGCTCCCTTTATTTACATTGTGCTGATAGGAACTGCTTGCCAAAAGGAAACTAAAGAGAACAGATTCCGGATTGCTCCGGAGGATCCAGCCAAGTCTTACACGACCTAGATTTCGCTGACGATATTGCCCTACTGGAGTCTTTTCAATCCCTAAAGCTCAGGCACAGTTATCAAGAACAGCAGCTGCAGCTGAAGAATTGGGCTTTATCATCAGTGTTTGCAAAGGACAGAGTACATGACTACCAAACTGAACCCACTTCCACTTGCGTAAAGTTAGGGCGAGTTGCATCAACCATTTCCGATTTCAGATATCTTGGTTGTATGATGGCATTCCAGTTCTAAAGACCCTAACAGACGAAAAGCCCTTGCCTGAGGCGCATTTTGAAGTTGGAGCGCATATGGGAAGTCAAAGTACACCAATCGAAATGAAAGTACGCCTCCTCAACACAACATGTGTGACAGGATTTTTGTAGTTCTGGAAAACCTGGGTGCTGACAAACAATTTGAAGAGTAAGGTCAATTCTTTCGCAACATGGGTACAGAATCATGCTGAACGGCAAGCGCATTGATCGTGTCGCAAATGCCAAAATCTATGATGTCCAGGTAAGGAGCCTGCTGATAAAACGAGTAAAGACTGAGACAGCTTACTTTTCTTGGTAATATTCTAAGGATGCCAGAGGGAGAGCTTAGTAGATTATATGCTTTCTACACACCACAGCATGGCAAGAAGGAAGCCAGGCCGACAGAGAAAATCAGATCTCTCCTTACATCCAAAAGCTCTGGGGGGACACAAACAACATTGCAACCAAAGGCTACTCCAACTTGGCCCAAACAGAAGTGACTGGAGGAACCTTGCGATCGCCTGCTGCACAGTCGACTGATGATGACTGCAAATTTCAAATACTCCTAAATTGAACAAAAGCATACTGTCCGCAAGATTGTTATGATGTCAATGGGATTGAGAATCCCCTCATCGGTCATAGCCTGAGCGAACTCCTGTAGAGTTTAAGGAAGTTGTCCATGTCATCGATGGCTAAGGTAACTCAGGCATGCTCGAAAGGGTTCATATCCGGGAACAAGCAGTTCTGCTCCACCCCCTCTGTCCCATAGAAATTTCACTACAGCGGCCCTGTGCGGCGTGGCGGTGTGGTCTTGCAGCCGAAAATTGTTTGCACATAACTTCTTGCAGTGGCAGGCAGTGGCTTTGCAGAATGTCCAGCTACAAGACGACGTTGTTTCCATCTTGCACAAATAGTGACGTTTACTCCACAATGAATACCGGCCTATAATACCATGACTAAGCCGCCACCACCTTGAGTCGATTCCTGAATACAGTCATCTCGGTGGTTCTCAACACGTGATCGACTTTGTCTTCCATTTTGTTGGTCAAGGATGTAGCGGCTCTCGTTCGATCTGTAATCTTTTGTGCTCCCTAGCCCAGCGAAATCAAGCAACTCTGTGTTAGGCGTGGACCTTTGGTCATACGTCCTGCTTGATAACCATGATGAAGCAATCCCCGATTTACAGTTTGACGGGAAACGTTGATCAAGAAAAAAATGAATTGAAATTTGTACATTACGTAATGCAAAAAAATAGCTCATACTAAATCAGGTGAAACACCTGAAATCTTTTGATGAATCTGAGGTTGAATATCGTTAGCACAATAATGTTTGTTGGATTCTATGCATATCTATTGGTCTCTGATGTTCGGGAAAGAATTTGAGGTGACATTCATTTTCACGTTTTTAAGTTCTATTAGAATAACAATACGATTTTGTGAATGTAATAATTTCGTTCTTAATTTTACACTGATTTTAGTGTTTTAGTGTGGTTTTTAGTGTTTTTATTTGTCTTGACCACTTGATTTATCAAAATAATTTGTATTCCAGATGGTTATGTGGTCTACGGCTAAGAGTCTCACTGGATGGCCTTCGTTATATACTCAAGATTTAACATCACCAAAAAGCCAAAGTCTAATGGAATCACTCTGATGACCCTCGGATGCACAAGTCCAGCTGCCTCATTAGGAAACGTAGAATAGCGCCATTTCTCTGTTGCCCAAAAGTAAGTGACAGCTGAGGCTGTTGCGACTGATTGATAATGTTCAGGTTAATAGCGCCATTTGAATTGTCATCATAAACACTGGCCCAATGAGCTGTTACGGCTATCACCTGCTGGGATTTTCTGCTAGAATACATTAAACTAAAGGAGTGACCCGATCGATAAACAGACCAATTTCTCTCAAAATTTGTAATCAGGGGTCCGAGTCGTAGCCTACATATGACACAGTCGAAGTTCTTCACAATATGATTAGATCATATCTTTACTTTTGTCGACCAATGTTAATTTTACACAGTGTTCTATGGGGCTTACAAAATCACGTTTTAACCTCCGATATCAAAAAGGAGAGAAATATCGACATGAAATTTTAAAGATGGGATATTAGGATCAACGTAATTTAACCAAGATGAAAGCCCTATATAGTCGGCAGGTCACCCAAGTACTATTGTTCATACTAAAAATTGTTGGACAGGGTCATTTTACATGGGCTTTCACAAATACAATAGGCAAACGACCTTGCAATTGTCCACATTCCTGCACACGTCTGCACTCTGCAGTTCAAGTCGATGGAAACCAGGCCCACGTTATAGCATATGAGAATTCAATTCCACGATGCAAGTAAATGTAAGGTTATACATTTTCCGTGGTCTTCGCTTTCTTAAAAGAGATAGAGTAACACGTACACAGACTTTTTTGTAGCACACAATTCAATTAATGATTTGGGATGCTTTAAAATTTGGTGGAATTTCTATAACTTCAGAGACCACGCATTTTAAAAACTTAAATTCGTCGCTTTTAATTCGTTGTTTTTAACCCCCAAACACCCTTTCACGTCACATTAGACCAACTTAGATTGTAGTTGACATTCCGCAACAATAATACATAGTTTTTATAATGAATTGACTGTAATTAAATCGGGCCACCCCTTTAAGGTAAACACGAGCGCTGGACAACAAGCGATTGCTTGTTTCGTTTAAGTGAAGTGCCACGCATCGCTAACCGTCAACACCCCGAATTTTCTGTAAAGGGGTATTCGTGATAGCATTTAGTAAACAATTCTCTAGCGCACTAACATATTATTTTGTTCTTATTTTGCTTTAACATGAGCCTTTGGAAGCATTGTTCGAAACAATGCAATGCGGAACAACCGCGACGAACCATCAGTCGGTTAAGTTTTGAAGTCACCCTTAAAGGGGCATTTCGTGATCCACAACCTCGTCCCCCAGACTTTACCTCACAAAAAGTTGAGATGTTTATATCATCTGAACCGTTAGCCTTTAGTAATCCATGTGTACCAAATCTTTACGTGAAAAATCGGTCGTATCTGTAAGCAATTTTGTATTTTCTGTCCGCAAACGGACAGAAATTACAGCACGGTGGCCTATGGGACCGTGGGAAACAATCGTTTGCTCATAACACAAAACCGCAAGATCGGGTTCAACTCAAATTTTATGAATAAGCTTTCCTCAATGATATGTAGTGAACCATGAAAAAACAGAAGGTGCTGGAATCACGAAATGCACCTTTTAACACCTTCACCATATGACCCCGTGCGTAGACACTAATTAGACGTACTATTTATGTACAAACAATCCGTATTTCAACGGAGATTTAAATGGACTATTTCAACAAAGCAACAAATAGAAACCATTTCTTTCAATTAAGCGATTGCTTGTTTCGTTTAAGCGATTCGTCGAAGCAAAGTGACACGTAACGCTAGTTAATATCCCATGGACGTATTTCCTGTAAAATGGTATCAGTCGTGAAGACAATTAGTAAACAATTTCCACACTAACAGGTTATTTCGATCTTCGTAAGTTTTCAAATAAACATGAGAAGGTGCACGCAATCGTGTATCCGGATCCTAATTAAAGGAAGTGTGAAAATGATTAACAAAATTGTCGACAATAGGGATACTGTAGTGTGTACGGATCCATTTCCATATTGTTGTCTTAATTACTAGAGGGGCTTGTCGTTACATCATATATTATCCAATTCAGCGCCGAATTTGGGCAATTCGGTTTCAAATCGAAACACTTTACTTGCATAACTGCACCCACAAGAGAACACTGGGATTTATATATATTTTGAAGATAGCATCAAGATTGACAAGTGCAGTTTCAATGCTAAACATTAAGTGCCAACGGGGGGGGGTGGGGGTTTTTTTTTTTTTTTTTTTTTTTTTTTTTTTTTTAATTTTTTAGCAAATCAAATTTTTCAAGAGTTTTTTGCTAATTGTCTGATTTATGAATACGCTGCTCCTGATACAAAAAAAATTTAAATCCACCCACGGCTTCATTAGAATAATTAGGTTGGGTCCCTAGGACCCCCCCCCCCCTTGGGCACTAACGGAAGTAAAAAAAATCAAGATATTTTAATAATTAAAAATTAAAGTAATTAAATCTTGGGATTTATTTGCTTAGATATACCTTAGGAGGTAATTAATTAATAATTAATAATACTTAAATCAAATAACCTTTTATATGCTGATAGCATCAATTTTAATTTTGTCATCGGTGCTCTAAAACTGTGTAAGTCTATGGGAAAAATAAGGCGATTTTGAAGTTTCTGAGAAAAATACAAGATGGTATAAATTTGGCTATATTTTGCAATGATTATTTTAATTGGTTATTCTAGAGTAGATATAATTATTTTGGTTCAAACCTTATATTGGAGTTGCTGAGGATGGAAATGTGCGAACCACTCTGTTTCGAAGAGTGACAATTTCAGTTGGACATAGGTCATAGGTCAAAGGTCGGATTTTCATTTTTATTATGGGTATGTGGTTCTTACGTTACCCCCATTTATTTGTGTTAGTGTCATGATCAAACTCCCACGGGAAAGTGGTTATCTGGGTTGGGTCCCTAGGAACCCCCCCCCCCCCCCCCCCTTGGGCACTAACGGAAGTTTTTTTAGCTTGGGCACTTAAGTGATAAAGTATCACAAGTTACATAATAAAAATAAGGCAATCCACAGAACGTTTCGAATGCTCAATATGCTCGTCGGTTCCAGTCGGTTCTTTCAGATTGGAAGCGGTTTCTGTGTCAGATATTCTTCGTAGTGTGCAAGTGATAGTATCCTAATTGGCTTGTCGTTATATCAAGCAAAAAACAAATTTAGCACTGAAATGAGCAATTCGGAGTCGAAACACTCTACTTGCATGGCCATTGTTTATTCAATTGACAAAACAAAAAATAAGTTGAAAACAGTGCAATTACGATTTTCCTCGATAGTTCGACGCCTTCAAGAGATGAAATGTATCTATAGTATGAAAGTACCAATTTTTCATCAAAACATTTTCCATAATTCATATTGTTTGGGCCTTCTGTGGGTAAAATGCCAAATTTGATTGTCCAATAATTTTATGATTTCGTCCAAAAAAAATAACAAAACATCCAACTTGGGTTTCATAACTATGGCAAATTTGCCCAAACATAAGATTGGCTTACTAAAAGTTGGCGAAATTATGGACATGTAGAAATATGGGGGGGGGGGGGGTAATTTGTACAAAGGTAGATATTGGCAGTTCAAATTGTTTTTGAATTTGGATAATAATTGAATTTTAAATAGTCATTTTCGCGTTCTAAAATTTTGCCAACAGTGCAGTGGTATTAGTATACTATAAGGCACATACAGTTACTAGATTTTAGTATACAACGCTTTACAATCGCATCTAACAGTTTCGAGCTCACCCCTGGAATCAATCGACAGAACTGTTATCCCGCTTCGAGTAACACGTCCAACAGGACATACGGACTACACGTGCATCGTTTTATTAATGGAATACCTCAACAAGTGATAGCTATAGTGCCCTTGATCCCATAGCGCAATTAATGTTCGCAAATGCAATGACTTCATACATGTGTGATTTTTTTGCAAGGCACCTGGCCTCACACGACGTCTGAGGTCTCTCGGGAAACTTTGCAATGTAATGTGCTACCTGGCCTCCATCGTACTTCATTCCGGCACTTTGTGTACAGTATGCTGGCCGTACTTCAGGGGTCCACAGGTTTGGTTTGGGTATGGACCTGCCTCCAGGGTCTAGCAACTAGGCCCTATCTATGAAATTTGGCTTCAAGATTTTGCCCATTTTACAATAAAGTTTAGCGAGAATATTGAAAACGTGACTCATCCCTATAGCCAAAATTGTCATAAAAATGGAGGCCATTCACATAGCAGAAAGCGAAAATGAGCCTGTCAATACTGTAAGTGGTCAGGGCGTGGCTGATACCATTCGATCCGAGCTACTCTGGAATATCCCCTGCAATGTTAATACTGACTAGTAGCATGAACAGCGAACACTTAAAAAATCAGAGAGAGGCAGTGAGGAATTAGTCAAATCTTGAATTGATCTCTTAGGATAGGCCTACACCCAACATGTTTCATAAACAACCCTTACCATATATGCAGCAGGCAGCCAAGCTTGCAGCCTGCTTGCACAACAAGCTTGCCGCATGCTTGCTGCATTCCCAGCATGCTTTGCTGCATGCTGCAGCAGCAATTTAAAAGCTTGCGCAAGCTATTATTTGGAACCTTACGCGCATGCGCAAGCTGGCAGATTCCGCGCAGGGTGCTTGCGGATTGGCTCGCAGGGTGCTTGCCAGTATTGCGCGCGATTGTTTCTTTCAGAATTGCTCTCCGTGTGCTTTGCATGCTTCTCTCGCATGTCGCTTTCTGTTTTCCTCCGGCTTCTCTCCGCGCTCGTGTAGGCTTAGTATGTGGAACATTACGCGCATGGCGCACGCTTGCAAGTGGTGCAGCATGCGAACAAGCTTGCTGCAAGCTATTACAATTTTGAGTAGTCGTAGCATGCGCAATGCTGCATACATACATTCAAGTTTCTTGCAGGGCAAGCATTCAGGTTTCATGCATTAGTGTGCGCAGATGCTTGCGTTACAGGTGCCTGGAACCCTTCCCTCCTGAAACCATTTACGCAAAGGAATTTGTTTGCATAGAACTCATACCGTGTGAATTGTGGGAGGGTTATAAGACAACCAAATGAGCAATACAAAATAAATTTTAGTATTTGGGTGGTAAATTACGTGCAACTCATTGTTTTCAAAACCGACATCAATTGTCTTTTTATGGCGGGTGAGAGTGATCGCTCCCCTACAGCTCTCCGTAAGTGCATTTGATCATTCCCGATGCAGCTCTTCATAAGTGTGCCATTGTATGAGAGTCATTTTTGGCTTCTCTTGAAAGATCATTTTTTTATACGTCCATTGCATGTGCAGGGTAATATTCTTAATTTCTCCTCCAGATGACGACTTCTTACTTTGAAAGTACAGCTTTTAGGAGATCACTACTTTACATTGAGCCTTGCAACGTATCATAACACCTAAAACTTGTCCTAATGGCCTAATTGTGTACTTTTTTGTATGTGCACATGCTCATATATAGCTTTGTACATAGCCATAATAGTGTCTATACTTCTTAGTTTTTAAAAAATATTCTCTCGCCGACTTCCATAGTACTGGGGAACCCTCAGTTAACTTTAACACATCTGAAGCAATTAGCATCAATTGTTATCTTTAATTGCTGATTTTTTGCTGGTAAGACTGCAGTCGACGGGCCATTTTCCAATCAGGGGATCGCCGAAAATAATTACTGCTAATAACAGCCGGTGAGTATTGCAAACCCTGAAGTTCTACCTTCAGACAACCCAAAGCTGCTTAATGCCTTGCCAGTGGGCCACTTTCCCTCAGGAGATTGTCAAAGTAATCGCTGCTAATTGCTTCTGTGACGTGTTCCCCGTGAGAGACCATGTTGCTTTTAACTGCCCTCGCAACGTTTTCTTGTGGAATTTTTGCTTGAGGGTACACGAACCATCGTGGGGGCGGCCGTTGTACATGTCTAGAGCTCCGAATCTTTGCTATTTTACTGTCAAGCATAATATTGTCTTATGGAGCGCTTACGTGGTTACAGGGTTAATAACTCATTTAACGACAAGCCCGAATTTAATTTTTCTACATGCTATTGTGAAAAGGCGTGTTTACCTAACCCGTCTGAGAGTCTTGAAAAGCTATCATGTTGCTATTGATTGTAATTGCACGTCGGATGTTAAGAACTATTTATTTTACCAGCAAAATGATTGCTATTGGGCATCTCTGCTGCTTTCCTGTCAGACACCCATTGCTTCCGATTGCCTTTCGGTCGCTTTCCCCTGAGATCACCAAAAATCAATTGCTTTCCATGCCTTTGGAGACGTCCACGCACCAAAACACGAAGTTCCGGTTGACATAGTAATCCCTCCATGCACTCCTTCCCGATGTCTTGCAAGGGTTTTTCTGTAGCGGCGTACCTTCCGGTCATTGCTTGGATTGACTTTGGACGGCTTTTTCTGCGGAGACCTATTTCTGCCTATTGCATGTGCGACTAAAAAGCTTTTTCTGCCATTTTCCGGCGGCTCAAATTCAATGAAATCAATGATTGGATTATCCTGTGCACCTTGGACGTCATAGACATTTGCGTTTTGTCCTTCTATTGACTCTCGGCCATTTTATGGGGGTTAGACATGTTAGGGTTAAGTCTGACAAATGACAAAAAATCTTATTTCGCAGTCCTAAAGAATATGGGATGAGCTGCAATCATCGGCAAAAAAAGTCATGCCGACTTCTTGCTGGCTAGGGCATTTACCCCACACGGGCTGGCAATTCCCAGCTGGATATTGCCAGAGCCCGAGTTTATTTTCTCCTTTTCCTGTTGCTATTGTGTGTGCTGCAGTGTACGATTACGCGCCGGTTTGGATCATAACATGCATCCATGATTGATTTAAAAATTAAAATTAGTTGTTGTTGTCAACTGTTGCTACAGTACAGGTATATGCTAGGCGTGAATGCGCGCGTACGTTGGTGACTTGGACACGAAATTAGAGAAAATATAGAGTATCCCCGAACTCAGGTTTGCGTATAACGTGCCAGGCGTGCATTTTTCCCCTCAACAGGACCAAAAAAAATAATAAAAGGGAGTAATAGTAATCAACCACCACATCCGTTCTGCATATTTATCCGGCGAGGCTGCCAAATTCAATAGGTTTGTGGAAAATACAAAATAATTCTTGTACGCTCTGTTATCCCACAAATCCAATCCAATCATATAATTACTCCTCAGAGATCACCAAAAATGGATTGCTGATAAGTGGCAGCTGTCTGTTAAAATGTGCCTGTGTTGTAACTGCATTTGCTATTCAAAACCCACACCATATTGTACTGCGTTTTGGCTATTCGAAATGTACATTCGCACACGACTAGCTGTCAACATTGCATATTATGTTCTTTGCAATCAAAGGTTCAATTTTTTTCAAACCGCGTGGTAGCTAGAGCTTCCTTTCTTTGTGTATTTTACCCATTTGGATTGCAAAATTTGTAATGGTTACCGGTACCTTTAACTCTGATATTGGTCGAAGAACGAGGCCGCACCCAAGTTTTTTCACTGAAATTTCAACAAAAATAAGGTGGGAATCAATTGTGCATTAATGTGTAACTGTCACCTCGACGGGAGTTACACGTTTACTGAAATTTGAACGGTCGTCGTAAGTGTTATGTTGCGTCCATTTTTTGATCACTCGAGACCCGACCTTGGCATTGCGAATCATGGAATTGTGCTGTAGTAAGGCTGTGTCCGTTACTGCCCAACATGTAAAATCCTTCATATTCCTTGTCTTGTTGTACCATGGTACATGTTAGTTGAGAACAACTTTTTAGCTTCACTTCATCATTTTCTGCAAAGGTCACTGCAAAATCATCAACCGTCATTCAAAGTAAGCCAAGACTGTCTCTGATTGGCTAAATCATCCAAAACGCTAGCAAGCAGTCTCTTACACAGATGTATAAGGACCCTACATCATACGACAGCTGATTGAAAATACCCAGCTGGAAAGGAGACTTGGTACAGGCAGCCCGTAGTTAATCACATAGGAGAAGCTTGTATGAAAATAGGGAATACGTGAATGTTTACAGCTCAGCTTCTTTTGTGCCTGAATTTCCATCGACTTTGCTTGTGGATGTGAACATTGTTCATCTAGTAAGTAGTCAGTAACAGCTTGTAAGTTGTACACACATATACCAGTCTAAGTTGTAGTCAACTTCAGGTTCAAGCGTTTATTTTGCAACCTCACCATGCTCGCTCATGCAGCCCAGTAAAGATATTAAAAAACAAGCAGTGGACTAGGCCAACTTGCTTTAATTCGAATAATATGAAGCATTTACTATTTATCACCCAGGGCCATGTGACAAAGTGTATGTTTAGAAAAAACTGAACGTTTTACAAGAAGCTAATTAAAAAAAAAAAGGGTAAACAACATGTCAATGCATGCATTCAAAAGATACAAAGTTCCAACGTCGCAAGTGACGATCAAACCCATCGTTTCTCGGGCAAATTTGCAGAAGCTTTGCAGCAAGCATGCATTTACAGTATTGTTTTTTTATGCTTGCCAAAGATTGTTTGAACTGTGTGGTGATTGCGAATGTGCACGCTTGCAACATCGTGTGCTTGCAATGTGCGCGCATGCTTGCAAACTTGTGTAAATGCTTGCAAATGTTTGCACATGCTTGCGAATGTGCCTGCATGCTTGCAAAAGCTGCAAGCATGTATTGCCTGTGAATGCTTGTGCAATCATTCGCAAGTATGCATGTGCTTGCTGCAAACTTGCGCAAGCTTGCTGCAAGCTTCCTGCAAGCTTGTGCAAGCACATTTTGATGCATGCATTTTTCGTAAGGGAAATTAAAATGTGTCTGGTCAAGCTCTTTTATTGCCAATTACATTGAAATTCCAGACATGTTACTCTCACTGCAACGATGCTCTGTGAGTTTTATTATGACTTTGATGTATAAATATTAATTGGTACTGCTATACTAATGAGTGTTATTTCCATGGTAGGTTTAGGCTACCAATATAATGCACTATAGCAGTATTCACGATGGTCATCGTGTTTAGCTAATCTTATTGCGTACGTCTAATTGAATCTTGATTTGCATAAAAGCCCTAAACTTAAGTTTTAACATATTGCTTAATGTGATATTGGCCAGATTCGGTTCAAATGGCATCAGCGGATAGTCAGTTGAATAAATCCTGACACCACCACAAGCCCGTTCATCATCTGAAAAGTAATTGAAACTCCAATGGTCAACCTTAAAGCCACTATCAGCGATTTCTTCAAAATGTAAACAAATCTCGCCCCTGATTTTTTCACCAAAGTCCATTTTTTGCACTGTTGTATTGGAAATTATTGTAGTAAAGACCCCTGTAAGTGGCTAAGCGTAACACACCGTATTTGTCAAGATATGATGATTTTCATGCTTTGTTAACTAATAAAAGTCGGGATCCGACCTTTTTTAGGTCTAGAAACAGGCTTAAATTGCATCCTCAAGACGGCTTTAACATGCTAAATGTGTCTGTTTTTTCACAAAGAACAGTAACATAAGGAGTTGATATGGCCTAACACAAGCAATTTAGAGACAAAATGTGCATTTTGAATTCGAAAAAAATGACTGATAGTAGCTTAAATCAACCGGTAAACGCTTATTTCATTTTGCTGCTTCAGCTGTTTGGAGTTCGTTTCCAAACACATTCGCAGTGTCCCGAAGCTCCACGTCTTCAAACGTCAGCTTAAAACTCATCTATATCGTCAAGCTTTTCATGGCTAATAGCTGGTTTGTTTGATTTGTATGTGATTTCTGTTATGACGCTCTGAGTTCTCTTTTGAGATTTTGCTCTTTGTCTAAAAACATATTTGGCCATATCTTGTTAGGCTCAGAGAGGTTTGTTGGTGTTGATTTTGTTCAAACCTGACAACTTTAATTTATGACAACAGAATGGTCAGCATGTCCATTGAAGGTACATGTAAATTATGTGCTGATTCTGTTGAAGACATTCACTTTCTGTTTATTTGTAGATCCGTAAGTGCAATACTAAAGGCTCGACGCTGGCTTGTACATTAATGGTTTTTACGGCGTATGGTCACCCTTCATCGCCGGTGACCTCAACAAAAATGTCATCTTACGCTGGGGTAGTAAACCTGTGCCACCAATTCTGTGCCACGAAGCACAAGTCATCTTCGATCATTTGTCTTTCCTCAAGCGTCCATGCGGCGTTAGAGCTAATATGGCGTATGTGTAGTTCTATATACCCTCGCTATATATGCAAAAAGCGCCTGCCCCCCTCCCCTTAAAGAAATAAAAGAGAAAAATGTGCATACAATGATATCATATGGAAAAACAATTTAACCCCTGGTCCTGGAGTGTTAAAGTACCAAGATAAGGGGATACAAAATAAGATAGTATGTTTGATGTTTGTTTGTATGTTAATCCTTCATAGATAGTTTTGTTAATTTCAATGGTGTGTAAGGTTATAACAAAATGATGCTATCATATATTACATATGCGAGGTCTATGACTACATAGTTTAAGTTGATGTCAAAATTTTGTGATCTTAGGTCAAATCGGGAAAAAAATTGCATGGGCAGAAATTTCAAATCATTCAAGGTCACCCCAAGTCATGCCTTAGGGGTCAGCTGGGTAAAATGTGAAGACTTATTAAACTTGCTGGTTTAAGTTTATCTCTGGGGTCATATGGGGGTCATCCAAGTCTATATCGTTAGAACTTATAGTCAGGACAAAATTTTGAATGATCATTTCAAGGACATTTAATCTAAAATAGTAAACAGTGTCACAGTTTCATTTTTTTGGTAAGTGTTCCTTAGACCCGACAAATTAAAAGTGAATTCGTGAATTTTATGTAGTCTCCTTAAGGTCAAAACAGTAAGGATTAGAATGGTAAAGAAACGTAAAAATGACAGGTAAATTCAATATCATCTGCTCGTTGAACAATTGTACCGTCTTTACAACAAGCATATATATTCACTCATGTCAGTATTTTGAAGATTATCTAAGGTCATCAACAGTATCTGTGAAATTGTAAATTATGTGCACACCACATTTTGGACATTATGCACTGAGAAAAGTATTACTTACTATAGATATATTATTGCAAGTTTGATAACTCGCTTTGAGCTCTCTTTGGTGCACATGAAAGGATTTTAAAATGGTCGCCCAATGCCCAAAACCAATGGCATTCCATCTCCGCCATTTTGTTTTTTAAAGATGTTTTGTTTATTAGTTACAGACCGCCCGTCGCCATGGAACATTTTAAAGTTATTTATTAAAACTGGTCCATTTTAACACAGATGACGAAAAAATTTTGAAGAAAAATGTATGCAAAACATCATGACCCTTGCCATCAAAGAGTATTAATCGTTGTATTTGTGTTCTATAGGCAGAGCGTTAAAACAAATACACATCGGCCTAAGAGTTATTCGAATATTCTCAATATAAAGCCTATTATCGGTTGGTGTGTTTAAAGGAATGCAGTTTAAATTTTTAGTTATGGTTAATGGCAACAATCAAAAGTAGCGGTTAAACTTCAGTAGAGTGACCTCCATCTTGTACTTCGAAAATATTCAATTTGAAAGTGCATTCGATCTTGTTTCGAAGAATAACGACAGATTTTTCGTCGAGTGAAAGCTAAGAAATTCTTGTAGGTAATTCACGCAAAATCAATATTTTTATCTGGAGCAAAAACCAAATTTTCCATTAACTTCTCGTTACGAGTGGTTGCTAATTTAGTGTATAGTTGTATCAGCGGTTCCGGAAGGGTAAGTTTGAAAATTATCCTTTCAACGTGACAAATTCCAAATGTTGCGCCCATAATACCTACTATATAAACATTTTCCATTCAATTTCGCCTACAATCATCGGCTAGAAAGAGAGCTCAGCGCCCCATCGGGTCCCACTATGTCGTCATGCAATTCCCAACTTATCCGTGTTCCCTTCTCATCATTCCTTTTTGCTTTAATTCAGCTCCGCACTTTAAGTCAAAGATTGTTATACGATGTTTTTGTTGAACAAGTGATGTCCTATGGGTGCCATTCCAGAGCAGAATTGTATTCACTGCATATATGTTGGTATGGTGTATCGGTAACTAGAAGAAAGGACTTCTTGAGAATTGTCGACCTAAATATATCACTATCCTCTTGGTTGTTTTTGCAGTGTGACGACGAGACTAATGTACCACGGTTTCTTCCCTTGGGTACCTTTAATCACTTTAAGATTGGTTATAAAATCGCAAGGATTTTAGAAATCCTCCAAAGTGTATGTTTGTGCACTCCGGAGAACGGGGTTATTACGTTCGTGTGCAGGTGTAGAGTGACACAAAACACGGATTCTCTAGTTTGATGAAGCACCAATTGCACGCACCCCAGGTGTTTGTTATTCTAGTTAAAGAAAGAATAAGCAGAAATGTAGGAGTGGTTTTGATATCTTCCTTGGGTTAGGTCTAATCATACCAATGTACGTACTGTATAAGAGGGTCATTTGTTCACTTATTTATTGCCCAACAAAATTCGAATGTAAGGTGACCGTGCTTACTGCTTTTTCGTGCAAATTACGCAAATAAATTTTCGTGAACATCGGTGGATACATTTAAATCTTTGAATTTTTTACTCGCTCTTGATAATCTATCACCTCTACCCATATCTCTATGTTGCCTACCGATAATGGTTGATATTCACTGCGAATTACATCATGCTAAAAACGGAAACAGCCCAAAAAATACGCATTTTTGATGTGATTTTTCGGACAATGTCCTGGAGAGTCCAAAAACGCCTCGAAGGAGCTAATTTCCATTGGGGTACTTTTTACCCGGAGAGTAATTGGCAGCCAGGGGTAATCACATACTCTTTTCGGCACTGACTGTGATGTGCATGCAGGGTATGACTCTTGTATATGGACGATGGCTTAACGTTCCTCCGAAGGACGGGGTTCATCAGTCATTTACCCAAGTCCAAATGAACCATGGGGAGAGCGAAATTCCAATTTCAATCAATAGCTCTTTTACAGATTAAAGGTGCAACGAGAGATTCACAGATAGTGGTCCATAAAAAATGTGAACAATCTGATTTGTGCCCTGATGTAAAGCTGTTTATACAAAAATAACCCCATCTGAAAGTGATTAAGCTGGAAATATTTCTTAGTTACAAAAATTGTGAAATTTCTACTTTTGTATAGGAGGCAAATACAAAAATTAAGCTTATGGTTTACAGTGAATATAGGCAATATCAAAATCACCTTTTTTCTCCCTTTTAAGACATTTATATAGCAAATACAAAGTAAGAAGTCTATTTGAGTGCCTAATCGATATGAAATTACTTATGACACAATATTTGGGTGCCTCAAAATTCTTGTTGACCTTTAAATCCAGGAATTTAGTAGCCGATTAAATCCGCAAGTGGTCCGCCGGGAGTTGAACCGAGGGGACTTTTAGCACCAAAGGCTAATCCCTAACCAGTGGGCCACGGCTCTCCCAACGCATTTCCTCGCACAGGAATATTCATCATGATAATTTTGAAATGGAGATTATATGGTCACACTACTATGCATTTTGAAACAACCTTAAGAAACATTCTTATCAAGCATGTCTCACCTATACATTGCAGCATCCACGATACGTGCAAACAAACCTCTAATTGGTCTAGGGATGGATTGCTGATGAGCCAAAAGACATAACCCAAATGTGTCTTTGAGCTTGTCAACCACTTGGGAGAGATGGTGTAAAAATGTTTTACTATAAAACCAATAACTTCGATTCTGACAGGCAGGAAAGAAAAAAAACCCTTATTAGTCGGCAGCGGGAAGCCTGATGTTGGCATGAGATCAAGTCTTTGATAAAGTATTTTTTCAGCTGATTTATCTTCTGAAAGGGTATGCAATGGAACAGGTGGGTTGTTTAAAATTGCAACCCTTGGGCAATTTCAGAAATCCAAGATGGCCGCCAGTGGGCTGTTAAAAACCCCTAAAATTGCATTTTACACAGACAGGCCACCCAAAAAATGCAAGGTGGTAATTAGTGTTTTTGTGCTAATGTGGATGTTTTTGGGTGGAAAACTTAAATGCATATGTATATTTAGAGTATGCTTGAAAATTAGTGAAATCCACGATGGCCACCCATTTTTGAGTAGGAAATCACAAATGCACATTCATTGAGAGTGCAACCAAAAATACAAGTCCTACGATTGTAAGTTGAATGTTATTTCCCTTGCCATATATGTATTGAAATATAAAATACTACATTTGACTATCACATTGGCTAATAAAAGATATTCAAGATGGCCGCCGTTGAATGTTTTTAAAGGCGCTGATTTTCGTAAATATTTTACCTCCCACATGAAAATGAAGGCAAGAGCATTTCTACACTGGGGGTGTATTGTTTAAGACTTCGAATCTTCGAGCTACTTTAGTATGTCCTTACGTTCCGTCTTACCATCCGACAGTGACTGATATGCAGATTGCCCAGCATGGCAGAATGATGGATGTTGACTGCCTCGGGACATCACCTTGAGACTCGATCGAAGTAACACCCAGGCAGTTAATGAAACACTGTTTACAATCGTAATACTTTCAAGGCTCCATGCCTTGCCATGCCGAAATGGTACACGGTGTCAAACCACTCAGCCGTGGGCAGCCAGTAATATCAAGGTTCTTTTGTACGGTTGCATTAATATCAATCAAGAAGTGGCCCCTGCACATGTGATGTCATCATGAACATGTGCCCTGAATAAATCATGCCTTGATAACAATTGGTAGCTACACAAACGGCGGAGGTGATTGGCTACCAGTTCCGGGTCCTGCCCTCCAGCCTGTCGAGAACCTCTCCCAACGGACCTTCACAAGTGTCGTGAAGGTGGGTACGAGATGTTCATCTTCGTTCTAATTATACGACGGCTAATGTGGCAACCCTTTATATAGAAGATCCTAGACCCTGATAAAGTCACTTGGTTTTTCAATCA
The DNA here is from genome assembly GCA_023653785.1 of Ophioderma brevispina. Lineage (NCBI taxonomy): Eukaryota > Metazoa > Echinodermata > Ophiuroidea > Amphilepidida > Ophiodermatidae > Ophioderma > Ophioderma brevispina. The sequence goes on along the minus strand of JAMKCH010003333.1, from coordinate 50,716 downwards.
ACCCCGCGACCAGTCAATTCCTTCCATCCCTCTCCAGTGCCCCCATTTTCTGGGAGTCGAGACTGTATTTCTGTTGGTCAAAGGTAAGGCCCTTCGTGCATAGTGTAGCCCTCGTCGTGGCGTGTTGCCCGAGCAAATCTTGCTAGCAGGTCGGTCCCGCCAGGCTAATGGCTTCGGCTTCTGGGACATCTGGCCAGCCTCATTGGTATGGTCCTATTGCAGATTACGCATGAGGGTAATCCAGATCCACATACTCGGGTACTTCCGATCCTGGTACCACCCGATGTCCCTCCAGATTCCAGTGCCCCCTGAAGCTGGTTCCTGCCCTCAGTTGGTGGACACATCCACGCAATTTGGAGGTGTTAGCCCCCTTCAGAAACTAACACCTCCGTGACACTGACGACAGATGCGTCGGTGTGAGGCCCACTTAGGGTCCCAAAAAGTGTCGGGCCGTTGGTCGCCCATGCACGCTCGCTATCATATCAATGTGCTCGAGCTGTGGGCACTCTTCCTGGACTGAAGCCCTGGATCGCCCTGACCAGGGGAAAGATGATCCTGGTCCGCGGCTACAACCTGACGGTATCCTGCCTACCTCAATTGGGGGGTGTTGGGGGGGTGGGGGGTGTGGGGAGGGGGAGCAAGGAACCTCAGTCTCTGCAAGGAGGTAGTCAGCTCCTAGAGTGGTGCGGCAACGGGACTATTGCCTTAATATCCCGCATCACATGTACCAGGGTGGAGAACGTCCAGCAGACGTCCTCTCCCGGACTGGCACGCAATGCCAGGCGCCTTCGAAGTAAGGGTCGTCAGTGGAGTGGCACCTCCTGCCGGTCAATTTTTCTGAGGCTACAAGTCGTCCCCCACATGGACCTATTCGCCTCCACTGGGAATCACACCAGCTTTCGGGCGTACTACTCATGGAATCAGATGCCAGAGCCGTGGGTCAGATCGATGGTGGATCAGTGTCTATGTATCCCCTCCCCCTCACATTGCGATGATACCGAGAGTCCTCGAGAAAGGTAGCTCGGTCCGACGATTGCCTGGTTTTCTGTTGATGTCCCCATGTGGCCTGCGAAGCTGTGGTTCCGCACGGCTTCTAGGGGACTATTGCTTAGTAGCGATCCTCCAAGCAAAGACGCGTCCGACCCGGATCGTACCATCCGCGCTCTCAACTTACTGTCCTTGCGCATTTTTCCGGCCAACACTACACTCAGGCGGGACTTTCTGAACAGGCTGTTGCGCTCGCCGCTCAGGCAAGGAGGAAGTCAACTAGAGACTCGTATATTCTCGACTCTGCCCGGGTCTATATATGGGTGAGCCAATCGAGAGATTGATCTGCTGTCTGCGTCTTAGGGCATATCGGGGATTTCCTAAGGAAATTTTCCCTTGAAGGTTTTTGGAGTGGGCGTCCAAACAGTCAAGTGCTACCGCACCGTGATTGGGGCGCTCCATAGCGGCTTCAGAGACGGCACAGGGGTTAGTCTCAGCCCCATCCTCAGATCGCTGAATGGCGGTTTTTCGGTTCGTCCCCACCCTCGTTCCGGATTGGGATCTGCCGCTAGTGCTCCATTCTTTGGGGTTCCGAATACATACCTTGTCCATTGACGAGACTCACAAGTGCAGTGGTCAAGAACGGCCTGTCCATCCCCCCACGCTAATAATCAGACTCTGTCTTTCACACCGGGCCCAGTGTTTCTTCTTCTTCTCCCCTCCCGGACTGGCTTGCTCGGGACGGTCGAATGAACCCCGGTGCCGGTCAGGGCACTAACTGGTACCGCTCAAGCATCTTGAAGGGCTCCCGAAGACATAACAGCTTTTTCATCTAAACGCCCCCCAACCCATATGGTCCATTATTAGCGTAGGACACAGCCGCTGAGTTGCCTCCACCATCCGTAGCGCACACGAAACATCACCAATCAGTTGGTCGGCTCTCGGGTTAGGTAAACAGCTACAAAAATGCATTTTGAGTGCCCGTCTGTAAAAACGGCATATTGTATGTTATTTATGGCATACGGCAGCCATCTTGGATTTTTTTTCTAATTGCCTAAGGGTGACAATTTTACATCCATCTTAATATAAGTATACCTATTAGAGATATATATCAGATAGAAAAAGTATTTTGGGTTTATCTCTCTGTGAAAAGCGCATTCGTGTTTTCTGCTTGAAACTGGCGGCAATCTTGGATTTCTAAAATAATCAAGGTGCCTTCCAAGATACATTATAATTTTAAGGCCTACCTACAAACATGAATGATATTAAAAAAAAAATTACCCAAGCATTTTGTGGTGTCCTGTCCGACTGGAAATGCAATTTTGGTGTGGTGTTACAGTGAAAGGCGGCCATCTTGGATATTTCTTCAAATTGCCAAAGAGGTGGCATTTTACACCCACCTGGATTCCATTTATATCCCTTTCAAGGAGATATAATCAGCTGGAAAAAAAAACTTTATCAGAGATTCATCTACTCCTCGCGCGCTGGACTATATGTTACACTATGGATGTACTATGGTTACATCCGCATGCATTTAAAGTAAAAGGCCTACAATTATTAAACAAGTTGTTTAAAAATTGGCTTGCAGTGTTGACTTCACTCGAGTCCGATGAATCTGCGTCCTGGTCTTGAATCCGTGATATTAATTCGATGACAAGAAACCTGCATGATCACATAGGCCGAGGGTGAGGACATAAAACTTGAATACCTATTTCAATAACTGATATACCGAAATATATATTTGGCCTGATACTCAGCTGTTAAAAAGTAACATTCTGTTTTTATCTTTCTTTTTTATCAAGGACTATCTACGCAACTATGCGATACAAACTAAAATCAAGATAACCATTGTAAAAATTAATTAATGTTAACATTCGTCTAAAAAGTTTTTTCTTGGAACACTTCTTGATGAACAAACATGACAATTGCCGAACACGGATGGACGCCACCCTCATACTTGTTTATGCCCTTACCACCTCCCGACTTGACAATGGAATGCTATTTATGGGGGAATTTAAAATATGGCCATTGGTAACTTCAGAGAACACAAAACGCAGCCGCTCGTGTACTTTCAAAAAACACAATCATAGATTTCCACCTCCTGTACAGCTTCACTGCTTACCCATTCGTCAACGGAGTCAACAAAATTCTTTCGCTTCCCCTCTCAGTTCATCAGATACATTTCTTCTTTCACCACTAGACCATTATTTCGATGGGCCAAAGCATTTTCTTCATACATACCCAAATTGTGAACTCTCTTCCCATCGTCATTCTTTCGTTGTGTTTTATCAATGAGGATCAAAAGAACAGTCTTAAAACCTACTTTTTAATTCTGCATCTGATTTTATTTTATTCTTGATGATTTTGATTTCACTATATTCATAATCCAATTTTTTGTGTCACATTACATTTCAGGGGATATTACTCCTTTGTACGCTTGTTTTGTATCTTATGTACAAAAAAAAAAAAAAAAGGCCCTCGGAATAGCTGCCTAGAAAGATGATTGATGACGACGATGACCGAAGATGACGATGATTCGGTTCTAAACCATATTCACCTTCTCTCACCTAGTGGGACAATATAAGGGTAGCACTTAGGGTAGGTACGTAGAGTGGACGCATCACTGTACACGTAATAAACTGTGCACTTCAGAAAGCCCTATCTGGCAACCCGGGGGGGCTTGCACTATATCGCAACTAGCCCATCGTGTACTGTACAGTATCTGTCGCGGCAGCACGGTGTGGCTGCTGTATAGGCTGCAAGCGATTAAGAATACGGACGTGTAGTGTACCCTGCCCTACTTAGTTTCATGCGCTTTATTACTTTTGTCAGAATAAAGCACATGAGGCAGAAGTGTTTTTTTAATTTGACAAAAAGACATTAGGCGATTGATCATTATTAATGATCCTTACTAATCTTATTTTGTTTCGAAATACATATACTAGGTTATACACCACTAACCTTGCTGCCGTAAGGATAACAACTCTCGGGTGGACTACTTTCTTGTCCCGGGCATCTGAAAAAAAGAACTGCTTTAAAATATCTGAAAATGGCAATAGTTATCTGAAAGACTGTGATGGAATTTCATAATTGGCATGGTAGACTGTTATGTTTTCTCAAACTAAGTGGCCTTTGGACAGTGAATTATTGAGGCAATTTACTCTCGCGCTCATCAATTTCGGGCGAGTTTGGTGATTCGTAACTAAAACAAATTTCTGGTATCATAATATGTTCAAAATTGGGTACTTGGTGATTTTAGCTTGTACGTTGGTGTGGTGTGTTGTATTTCCTCTGTGAATTTTAATTTGAAAGAACATGCTCAAAGTTGACCTTTTTCCCCATAGACTGCTGTGTATAAGTGAGTTAGTGGTGGGTAACCTATCGGCGCGTCAAAAAAAGTTAGAACTCAAAACAAACATATTTCATATACAAAGAAACATGTAAAACACAAAAAAATTAGTAATGGGTCCATTTAGAAATTAGTCCATTCCTTGACTTGTCTTAAGTAATAAAAAATTATTTCCATACCTTTACCCGTTAGATTTTTTTACGACTTAAACGAAATTACCCAAAATCAGCTTCGACCACAAATTGTGTGTTCGGACTTTAATAGTAAAGAAAGGCAACAGCACACTTGTGGTTTTACAACTGTAACTCACATTATCTTTATTACAACCCGCTTCTATATCATCAGGAAGGTTTCAATTCACTTTGCCGTTTCAGACAAGAATCCGGCTCTTCTTGCATTTATACTAAGGGTTGCCTGGTGATGTTAAAGGCATTATGGTCTTTTTTTATAAATGATATACATTGTGTCCCACAAAAACGCAACCTTTGTGCCGGACGCTTAATTTTTTAACTAAATCATGTGACTATTTGTTATTGTTGTAAGGTAAGAAGGGACCCTCTGCAATATCCCTGAAATTTCATACGATAGGGTCCATATTTTTTTACGATATAACCGTCGACCCCAGTATTAAGTAACCCGCCAGGACCCACTTGCTTGTTACATCCGGACCTTTAGAGAGTAAAACTTTGTTTTTCACTCAAACTCAATACAATATCCGTATATTATTCTGTCATTCAATTTTAGTTTACCTCTTTGTTGCTGTCACAAACTGTGATGATTGATTAGCTATGCACGTGTGATTAGTTGTTGGACAGTGTTTGAAATCATACATTCCAGTTTGCACCTTTTAAGTGTCTTTAAATCGCGGTTTATTAGCTCTTATTACCAATAGAAACTGGATATGTTATATCATTGCAGCCCAGTTCTTTAAAAAATAGATTCCATATTGGGTTCTGCACGCTACAGTTGAGTATTTGTACTTACTAGTGCCTCAATTTGGTAAATGGGTCTTGCGGGTTACTTGATTGATGGGGCATATCGTAAAACTATTGACTCTAACGTTATGAAATTTCAGGGATATTTCCTAACACCCTTCTTACCTTACACAAATAACAAGTAGTCATATACTTTAGTTACCAGATTATGGCGCCTGTGGGGGCACACTGTAGAATTCCTTTTGCGGTTCCTTTTTTCCTGGCTCCCATCCGCGTTGTAGCCCATACTGCAGCTCAACTGTGTCCTACCCCGCGGCAGTTACTGTCACATCACACTGTCTAGTTGCAATGCATAGCTGCGAGATAGGCTGCAAAGCCACAGTTATTACAGTTAGGCGTCTACTCAATGGCTACCCTTCGTGTTCCACAGGTGGAGAGAAGGCAGTGGCGTAACCAGCTTTTTTTCCATGGGGGAAAAGGGGCACATAGTTTTTTTTTTTCAGGGGGCAAGCATATATTAAAATTTTGTTAGTATAAGATATGGCCTATGTAAATCACTAATTTCAGGGGGCAGATGGGGGCAAGAATCCCCACAGGGGGGAGTGCCCCCTCCCCCCCCCCCCTGGTTACGCCACTGGAAAAAGGTGGATATGTAAGATAGTAGAGGCCAGATGCGATTCAACCTTGAAAAAATTCTAATAAAGGACTTTTTGGTATATTCTGTAGGGCTATAGTGAACGATTAGAAAAATTTGTCCGCCGTCGTGCATCTGCTGTTTGGTCAGATATTCAAGGTCAAAGTCAATGACCTTTATAAGGCATATCATGGATCAAAACTTCTCAAGAACCATGTGGTCTAAAAGCACATGAGGTGTCTATAACAAGGTTTTGGGGTCAACAAACACAAGCATAGAGGAATAACGATCAAATGCACCCTTCCTTGATTTTCAAATACTCTGCCCTATCTGCGTGAAATGACTTCACTTCGTCCCCCTGAACCTTTTAAAGGTGTTGGTTAAACACTTCTTGGATTGCTTATTCCAAAGCCTCTGACCCGTTTGATTTTGATACAGGTGGATTGGTATAACTCCTCTGTCCATTGATACAAAAACTTTTCCAATAGTCCCCATTTGACGTCATGTAATGTTTATGAATTAAAATTTTAAAAATCGTTTTAAAAATTTGTTTGTTGCTAAAAAATAAGCCAATTCTATTTTGAGTTGAAAATACAGGATGTGTGTTTTGCTATGTTTGTTTGGGGTGATTATGAAAAGGAAAATCAAGTTTTGTAACATCACAGGAGGTCTTAAGTGCATAAGCATATATTTTTTATAGAGAAGTGAAAAGAAAAAAAATAAAAAAAATAAAAAAAAATATATTATACGGTGGCTAGGGTCCCTTGGTCTTCCAATACCAAGTAAGGTGGCGTGACCGCTTAATTTTGCGCTAAAATGAAACAAATGATGGGCCCCATTTAGATGCAGCATTAGGTTTCATTTATGTGTTTTAGCTGGCCGGATAAAAACTTGTTGGCTGTGGTAAAAACACCCCACCTTCCTCCCCCAGGAAGATGAAGGTTACCTCAGACCTTCAATGGGGGACTTTGCCACTCATATGAGGCAAGGAGTTCCATTCAGCCTACTTGTGACCTATTAAACACCCTGACAATGTATGCATTTAAACACTCTGACGACGGATGCGTTTAAGTTGGGGGGGGGGCTCACCTATCTCTTCGGGGGCAGGCCTCTGACCAGCCTCCGTGGTCAGGGGGAAGGTAACTGTTGTCCGCTGTGACAATATGAAGGTGGTGACATATAAACAAGGAAGGGGGTGTAATCAGTCCCAGCCTATGCAGGGAGATTCTTCGGCTATTCGGGTGGTTCCGAGATTGGGACATTGGGCTGATCGCCTCCCGTGTTTCGGGAGTGGACAATGGTTTGCGGACAGTCTCACAGGAGGGTCCCTAATCCCAGATACAGGCAAAAGTCAGAGGGCCGTCGGTGGAGTGGCAGCTCAACTTTGCAGTTTGCCGCACAATCTTCTAGATGGTGGACCGTCCACACGTGGATCTCTTCGCCTCAGCAATGAATCGTCAGATTGTGGCATATTACTAATATTATTAGGGGCCTACTCTTGGAACCTGTATCCCCGGGCTGTCAAACGGGACGCCATGGCAGCGGACCGGTCAGGATTGATAGCCTATTCTTGATCATAGCTTCTACAGGTTGCAATGATCCCAAAAGTCCTCGAGTGGCTCTGTCTCGAGACTGCCTGGTCCTGCTGGTAGCCAATATGGCCACGGCAGCTGTGGTTTCCCAGGCCGTTAGAATTGCTTGTAAGGGAACAGATCCATCTTCCAAAGGGGACCTGGTAAGAGGTCCTCCAGCCGACGCATCCCAGAGTGTACCACCCATGCTCCGAACCTGTCTGGTGCATTTCTGCAGACTGTACACTGAGGTGGGACTTTCTGAACAGACTGCCTTGCTCACTGTTCAGGCAAATTCACAAGAGCATTATAGGATTACCATGCAAGGAGAGTTCGATCCATGCAATTTCTGAGATCGTAGACCAGGTTGGCAATTTCCTCAAGGAAGTCTTACAGAAGTGGGTTTACCTTAGGGTCCTGACTGTCCGAGGTTCTTTTTACCGAACAGCCACAGGCCAGACCCGTAAAGGGCTCGGTGATGGCATGACAGTTTCTTTCAGTCCCCTCTTGTCCAATCTGGTGAAGGGTATGTTTACGGATCGTGCCCGGTTCGTAGCCTTTTTCCGGAGTGAGATTTGCCATTGGTCTTGCAATTCTTAGTGTCGGAACAGTTTAAACCCAACCGAAAGCTTAGTCTTCTGGAACTTCCTAGTGGGTGGCTGTGGCTTGTGGCCATAGGGGGTTCGGATATACATGGCTTGTCTACGGACGAGGCCCATCACCCCTTTGAGCGCAAGGAGGTCTCTTTTCTTCTACATGCAGGCTTTTTGGCCAAGAATCAGACTCTTTCTTTTACACCGAAACCGGTGTTTTTGCCACGCCTCACCATAGTTGCAGACCGGGATTGCAGACAGCTCAGAGAAGCCTGCAGCAAGGGACACATTGAGCCACCTGGGTTTCCTCAGTCATCTGAAATGCACACAAAAACACCATGATTGGTTGACTGGCTTCTTGGTTAGGGCATATGATGTTCGAGCTCACGCTTCCTCATGGGCATTCTATAAAGAGGCCTTCATCCCAGACATTTTGGAAAATGTCGGTTGGAGTTCTACTTCCACCTTCCAACAAGTCCATTTGATGCATGTGATAGTCAAGCGGAGAGGGTTGTCACGCCGTCCAATCCCTCTTGGCTGATCGACCAAGCATCTTGACCCAGGAGCATTAGGCGACTATGGGTGGGGCTTTGACAGGGGTTGCGTTGGCTACCTTCTGCGACTTTCTTCCGCCACCGATTAAGCCTTGCAGTGGAATTCTGTGCAAAAGTACGGCTGTGGAAGGAAGCTAGCCCTAGTACAGTGTATTTCCCTCTCAGGATTGAGAGGGCGATACACTTGAGTAGATACTTACCTTCCCACGACCTTATGGGCATCTCCACGCAATTTGTTATTTCCCCACCTCAAGAAGGTCGTTGGAAGGTCTTTTGTTTGTTTGTTTGTTTTTTTTTGTTTAAGATAAACATTTTGCGAAGGGCGAATCACAGCGCCGCTTGATTTGGTGGTCCGTGATGATTTGATGCGTGCCCACGTACCGACATTTCGGGAGTGGCTCAATTTAGCAGTGGTAATTGGGGTTTTTAATAGTACCCAAATGAAATATTTTATGCACAAAAGGTCTGTCACTCTAGTACCACACTATTAATCACACAGGACCATCAGTTCGAGGATCTGTCCAAGACATTGTCACTGATTTGACCATAATATTGTAGCTGTTTCATTAAGGTCAAATATTGTTTGTTTAATATTTGTACCGACTGACGAATTTGGGCTAATTTTTACGTTGAGACAAACGTGTAAAAATTCGGATCAAAAATGCTTTTCTATCTGAAAAACAATGATGATGGCTGCGCATTTTGTAAGCTAAAAAATCTGCTTATTGTTTTTATATTTGCCCCCAAAACATGGGTATAGACACCACCTTTTTGCTCTATGCCAATTGCTGAGCAGTAAACTGTTATGACCCATCAACTGCCTTATAAAGGTCATTGAACCTTTGACCTTTACTATCTGACCAAACGGCCGCACAACTGAAGGCCGGACAAATTTTTACAATGTATTTTTTGGGCTGTTTTCATTAAGATTATGTAAATTTTTTTTTTTTTTTTAATTTTTTAGGTTTTTTCTTTTTTTAAATGTTAATTTATGTTAAGAAAACGTGGAAAAATTTCTGATTAAAAGTGCCTCTATTTGACATATAATGATGCTTCATTTGTAAGCCTCAAACTTACTGCTTTTATGTGTTTATTTTGACCCCCAAACGTGGGTATAGACACCTCTTTTGCTTCTAGGCCAATGCGGATGAGCAGTTAATACCCAGTATATAGGCCCGTATAAAGGTCGTTGACCTTTTGAACTTGAATATCTGACCAACGCACAACTAGAAGGCCCGGACAAATTTTTTGGTTATTATTCATATATAGGCCTACCAGAATAACAGAAGAGTCCTTTTAATTAGAATTTGGTTCAAGGTTGTATAGGCCATGTTCATATTACGCCTCTACTACTAAAACAAAAACAATTTTGTATTGTTTTTAAAATACAGTACTTTGATTGGAAAATTTTGATACCATGCATATAAAATTATAATTTTTTACATGGTGCAGTGGTCTCATAAGTAAAAAACAAATACAAACTAACGTATATGTATATATGATCAAAACATAAGCATAAAATTACAATATAATGTTTTTTTAAATTCCCACGAGCTGGGATAGGAGTTTTTGCAGTGGTCGGGAGTTTGTGAAGGCTGAAGCTCCCTGAAAGTGAATTTTCTACTTCAGAAGGTTGCGACAAGGGTAAAAACCAATTAGCCTGTGTATACCAGTCTCTTCCTATAAGTATGAGTATTAGAGACTCTATTAAAAATATTCACAAATTTGGAGGTACACCACCAGTGAGAACTTTATAAACCATAATGTTTAGTGAGTCAAACGACGATCACAAAGTTTTTTTCCCTTCCCAATCCTTTGAGTCAAAACATCATTGAAAACGCGGGGAGACCTAGGAAATAACCTTCCAGCAGTATTTTGAGAACATTAATTTGAGACAAGATTTTTATTGCTTGCAAATTTACCCAACCCCCCCACATATCACAAAATAATCAAATGGGAAAGAATTAAAATTTATAAACATGACAAAGTTTTTTGTAGCAAATACATTCCTAACCCTTTCTTAGAGACCAATACGCTTGTTGACTTTATAGACCACTTTGTAAATAAGTAAACATCCAAGTAAGAGATGGATCGAGCCAAACACCAAGGTATTTAAAATGACAATTGTTCTATTGACTCGGCCTGCAATTTTGAAATGTTGAGCTTAGCTTCGAATACGACAAATTTTTTTGATGATTCCAAAAGCCTGGATTTGGTTTTTTTACAACATTAAGCGTGAGAGATAATTGACTTGGAGCCACCTAACACAATAAGAGAATTTTTGTATTCAAGATTCTGGTTAAAGACACTATCAGTGATGTTATAAAATCAAAAATCGAAAAAAATCATCAAAAATCCAGATTTTGAATGTTTTGAACAAGTATAGGTAACCTAACCTGCCTGCAATGATAGACCAAAATGCAAACCTAATAGGCAAAATCGAAATTTTAGTCATTATTGTCCGTTCACACTTCCTACAACACGTAATTGATTTGAGATCGCGTTCTTTTGAAACTTCCCGTTTGCTTTCCTTTTCTTGTAATTCTTCATTTTGCAAAAGGAACTTATGAGAATGTCAGAGACTTATTCTTCACTTTGAACTAATTTCAAATATATTGTCAACTCTTTCGGATAAATCACTGATAGTGTCTTAAGTGTATCGACTGTCCTACCCCTAACAAAAATAGCAGTGTCATCTGTGTATAGATAAACTCTGCAGTCAACACTCTTTAGGATGGATGGCCATCATTGATGTATATTGTAAAAAGGGAGGGCCAATAATGGACCCTGAGGACCCCAAGCTGAGCAGGAGCCTACTAGATATATGATCATTTACTCTGGTAACTTGAAAACGTCGGATAAATAGGAAAAGAAACCAATCAAGTTCCAGGCCGTGCACTCCAATAATGCAAGCTTGTTAATAAGCTCTTCGTGTTTTACCTATCGAAGGCTTTTTTTAGGTCAAGGAAACACGCACCAGTTAAGTAGTCTTCGCTCATGTTTACTCACAAGATAGTCGCAAACCTCGACAAGGCAAGTTTTGTGTGGGATGTTTGGGTCTGAAACCTGATTGGTTGGGAGACATAATTGTTGATGCTCAATGAATTGTACCACTGAGTGGACAATTTTTTCGAAAACGTTCATGCAAGCTGGTTACAATAGATATGGCTTTATTCTGTCTCTTTCTGTCCCATTGGATCAACCTCCCTTATAAATATGAGAAAACAACGCTTACCCTTTCCATGCCAATGGAACTATGGATGCCAGAAGAAAGACCAAGTTCATTATAAATAGGCCAAAGGCTGAGCCAGGTGATCGTGACCGCTTTGAGAGCTTAGGGCTGATGTTATCAAGCCCTGTGCCCTTACCTCCATCAAGACTACTTAGAATAGTTGATACCTTCCTCGCCAGTAATTCTAGTGAAATGAAACTGTGCCCAAAAAATCCTTGGTAACATTGTTCCATTGGGGCATGGTTGGTCCGATCCATTGTCACTGGAATGCCTTCAGCAAGCTTTTTACCTATGTTCGAAACAAAAGTATTAAAAAACCATTCGGCAATGCCACATGTCTCCCCCTCCACCCCTTGTAAAAATCTTGAATATCGGTATCACAGGGTTTTCAAGATGGTTGAGGAAAATACTAGGCACTATGAAGTATCATATTTAAGAGTGAAAAGTATGTGGGTAGATACCACCGCATTAAAATCCAGAACCCCAGGAAAAGAAACACTTAGCAAATACTTGATTTATTCATATTCTGTGTGGAGCAGAAATTGTTGTAGCAGAGATGTGATGTAACCAATAAATCCTAAAAGTGGTGATGAATTGAAATCCAGTAAAATGTTGTGTAAAATTGGGGGGCGGGGGGAAGAGGCGTGGGAGAGAACCAAAAAATAGGCGAATAAATCAAAGTTAAACAATTTCCTGTGCAAAAGTACATCTTGTCATAGTTTAAACCCACATACCAAGTTTTTTGTCCAAATAGGGCGCAGGGACATGGGAATATTCTGTAGGGTTGGTCACTTGTAATAATTGAGGGCTGGACCGGCCGCCAACAAAGAAAATATTTCAAATGAGCTCAGTACTTAACTATGCACCAATTATGCTAACACAATGCACGGGTATTACTTGCATCCACTATTACCCACATACCAAGTTTTATCAAATCGGCTATTTTATGATCTTGTAGAAAGGTCACCTAATATAGTTAGAATGCAGTACCCTCCTTAAACAGCAGAGTGCGACTAAGATAGACTTTGCACATATTCCGGAGGGAATAGGAGCAAAAAACTTGGTTGAGAGAGTTTGTAGAGGTTTTCTGATAACCTCTAATAAGAGCAAAAGAGCACAATAAATAATAATGGAGCACAACAACGTCTGAAATACAACGAATGACCTTGAACTGTGACCTAAACGACCCATCGGTCACAGTGCAAGTGCAGCAGATACTAAGGTCTTGTGGTGCAAGTGTCCAGTTAGATCAAGCCAGGGGTCTGAATGTTACAGGCAGAGACAGAAGGACAGACAGGTTTGCAGGGGAAGGGAATATAAGAGTGGCAAAAGTCACGAAAAGAAATACACAAGTATGACCTTTGACCTACAGAACTGTGTCACAGTGCAAATTGCAGTAGATACTGAGGTCTGCAGTGCCAATTATTCATGGAATGGCACAGGTCAGATGGTTTAGGCCAGAGACTATACAGGACCAACTAGGACCCCATTAAATAACCTATATTCTGCTGTGCGGAGTTTGTTTTCTGATGCATAAATATGACAGTTCCCGTTGTGGTGCACAACAAAAGGGGCGATTTGAGGTACCACTTTTAGCACATGGCTAGACAAAAAATACTTAAGCTAGATCAGAGATTAAGGCACCCTAGCCCCTTCAAAAATGCCATTATATGTAGAGATTTAGTGCTGAAAACCACATGAAAAACTGATTATTCCTACTTTGTTTGGCCTGCAAAATCTGATTTTTGCATTTTTTTCGCTGGAAATTTTGATGACGCAAACTTTGTTGATGCCATACTAGGTATGTTAGTGCCTCTTTCTGGTATCAATGGAAAGAAAGAGGAGGACCATAGCTATCCATTGGTATCAAACATCATAAGCACCAAGGTGTTTAGTAACAACTTCTGAGGGGTGGTAATCCACCCCTGGTATAAACCATGTACAAGACAAAAAGTGTTAACCACATAAGTATACCTGATTGGTCACAATGGAACTTATGTGATATTTTTAGCCAATTGCAACATTGGTAAAAGGTGCATGGCAAAGAGGCATTGAGAAAAGATTGCGCAGGGGCCTACTAAAACTAACACAACATTAAAATGCGGCATTTTAGGCAGTGACCAAGGGTGTGGATTTGGGGGCGCAATCAAGGCCCTGGTTTTCAAGGAAAAATGTGAAAAATCAGCCTATTTGGGCACGTTTCAGCCCTCACTCACCCCCAGGGTTGATGGTTTCTGGGCACGCCTTGATTTTAAGTAAAATTCAAGGGCCCCATTATAAGCCAAGGCAGGGGAGCAGAACAAAAAGTTTGTTTGTTGTAAAACATGAACTGACAGACAGTCAGTAATATCATACATGAACAATACTCACATCAAATGTTTCCCATTCCCCAAGGAAATTTTCTAACAAATTTGTGGTAGCACCTCTAGATGGAGTAGACTGTAAAACTTCAATTTCCAAGATGATCACTCTTAAGGGCACACATCCAAAAGTACCCTCACTTGAAACAATATGTGCATTGTCTATGAGAATATGACACAAACAATTGTCCTCAGATTTTGCTCTGGACCCCCCACCCCGAGGAGGTTCTAATGAATGGTCCGATTGGCCGATTGGATTGGTTATACTTAGGGGATATTTATGATTGTATTTCAGCCAATGGCCAAATGGCCAATCAGAAGGAGACATGGGAAGAAAAGCATAAATAGTTGTTTATTATTTATTTACCTATATAGAAAGTCAACTTGATTGGTCACTCAGGAGGGCAGGGAGGGAATATCAGCTATATAAGTTCGGAGCCAATCTCAATTGTACATACTGTAAGAAAGGTGGTGGTGGACCTCAGGGGGTTAGGTAAATGAAAAGTTTGCATAAAAAGTGTCACCAACTTCACTTTAATTTAAAACAAACAAAGCCTTGATGGTTAAAAAATCATTTACCTGATGGCTGGGTTAATTAAGATTAGCCACAGCCCTACAGTAAAAAGGTTATTTCAGACCATTTTCAGTTTAGCCAATTTTTTTTTTTTTACCCAAAAAAAACTTTTTGAGGGATGTTTGGTAGTTGTTGGAAAACAAAATATGTCATGATTGAATGTAAGAAGGTCGTAAGTGAAAGAACCTCCCATGTGATCATCAGTTAATTGCCATGTATTAGGATGACCTTACTGATCTTTCCTTGAGTCGGTGTTGTTTCCTGAGTCGGTGATCTTGATGAAATGGTTTCTTCAGGCAAATTGTCTCACACCATTTAAAAAGCCCTGATCAAAAAGACTTGGCATCATAATTAGTATGTTTGATTGAATTTCTGACAAATAGCAGCTATTACAATTATGACCTTATGCATTCACATGGCACAATACAACCATACAAAAAAAATTTAACACCAAGAAAAGAAAATATTAGGACAGTGCCATATGAATGTGGTATTATTGCTTTCAAGGTATTATATTAGGTGGCCGATCATAAACTTCAAAAAGCCGCTGTAATAAAATGTACAAAACTTCATTGTACTGCGATAAATACAAAGCATTATCTAATAAAAGAAAATATTCTGCTTGTAAAGTTCACACTGTCTTGAAACTACACAAACCAGCAAATGATGGGGAGTGGAGATGTTAAAAAGAATATTGGGTTTAAGAAAACAATCCCCAAAATTGAACAAAATCAACAATTAATAAGCCAGTCAGCTTTACTGTATGCTCTTGATTTAATCAAAAAGAATATGAATATTCTTTTTTACAATCTTTGTAGATAAAGTTGCAGAATTTCTAGACCTTAAAAACTGAACCTTATGATCATCACATTTAAATTACTTCTAAGACCTTAAAAGAACAACTTTTCAAATCAAAGACAATTTTCAAGAATGATATTGTCTGGTCTTGACATCACTGAGATGGATTGTATACACATGGAAAATATTTATGGAAACACAAAATTATTGTTTTTGATTTTTTGTTGGTTTTTTTTTTTTTTACTTGGTCTTACATGATTAGTGATAGTATCCATCTCAAATCCAGGGCAGACATCTCTTAAGACATTCTTAAATTCAATTGTATGTATTCATTATGGCAATTAGTTAAAAAGACACATCAAATATTCGTTTTACAATCTTTGTGGATAAAGTTGCAGAATCCTTAGATCTAAAAACTGACCTTTAAGACCATTCATTTAGCAATTACTTCCAGACCCTGAACAGAACACCATTTTAAATCTGAAAACATTTTTCCAAAAAGGATGTCTGGTCTTGACAAAGACAGATGATGTCTACCATATGAAAAACTTGTTCTGGAAAAAATTCAATAATTTTTTGTTTTTCGATTTTTTGTTTTCTCGTATTACATTAGTGAATGTATCCAACTTCAAATCAGGGCAGACATCTCTAAGACATCTGTAGCCAATTTAAATGTATTGCTTCATTACTGAATTAGCTCAAAAGGATGACTACTATACAACCACTCGTGTTTCAGTTATGAGAAGACACAATTTGGGCACACCACAGCTGCACCAAAACAAAATTGCTAACCAGATGCAAAATACACAGAAACTACCGGGACACATGCAAAAATTTTGCATTGAACTTGGACATATGCAAATCTCTAGCTGAGGTATAACTGGGTCAAACGAGTTGTAACAAGCCTATGAAAAAATAAACTGGTTGATCAGACTCAAGCGCTGGGGGAAATTCAACACCGCGTTTCTGTTATAAATTATAAAATGGGTCGGCTCACTCGACTCCTCCAATTGACTTGCAATCACGCTTCGTTGGGGACACCACAAAGTGATTTAATTTATGGTAGCTCCTGTGTAACCTCTCTCTCCGGGCATAACGTTAAGAGCTCCATGTGCTTGCATACCGAATTGCATAAAGAAAGTCAACATTATTTGTATGGATGCCGAGGTAAAGTAAATTGTTGTTGTATCAACCATGATCATATTTGCGGTTGCTTACGGTTTCTGTTTTATGCATGTTTGGGCAAAAAGCGGGGGGAAAGATGCTAGGGTTTCTCCCTCAGCGAACACCTCAAGTCTTTTATCAACATTACAGTCAATTGTACATTGATCGGAATTTGGTTTTCCTATCTGATCATGTTCTTTGGATTCTGAAGTTTTGCTTTTTTTTAAAATACAAGTATGTTATTATGTACCCCCTGGGAACTATCGGCAAATTAACGGTTATTTTGCAGAATTAGGAATATATGATATTTCTGTAATAGCCAATAGAAAAGCCTAGGGTTAGGGTGATACAGAGATATAGAAGGGCATTTGGATTGGTTGCTTAAAGGTATGGCTTGTTATATCATGTAATGAGCCAATCAAGAGTAAACGTAACGGTGCGTAAACCTCGGCAACATAAGACGACGAAAAAAAGAAAACCCTGTTTTTACGGGTGGGCGGACGGACCCTTTCAGAAGCTAAGGGGTCGGCTCGGTCGGCGGGAGATTTTGTTTTTTTTTTTTTTTTTGGCGCTCAAAATTGGCCTAAAATAGCCCCAAAATCTGAAAAATCAAGGAGGAAAAAAAAATTATGAAAAATTTTACAAATTTTCTAAAAAACAAAATTCTGCCAAATTTGAGCTCTAAAACAGGGCTGTGATTTTTGACATGATTTTTAAAAAATATAAAAAAAAACAAAAAATTATGCGAAAACTGAAAAAACCGGGGCGTCGGGGCCCGTTTAAACCGGGTTTTTTATTTTTGCGCCTAGGAGTTTTATTTTGTTTCTGCATCAGCAAAAAATATTCAATTGTACAAGCTGTTATTTAAATAGATACAAGGAAGGACAAATTGCCCCCTGTCTGGCTCATTAAACTTAGACTACATTTTGTAACTAATCGTTAAAAAATGTAGATTCATCCAGAAAATAATCTTCAGGAAAAAACAATGAAAACAACATCAAGCATTAAATTTGTATTGAAAAAAAATACTAAGAGAATACAAAGGGGAATGATATTGTATTCTAATCCTTCGTTATGGTCCCATTGGAAAATATTTAAAACCTTTTGGGTTGAAGTTGAAGTCAATTGTGTTAAGAATGTGTGGCCTTAAGGTATATTATTTTTCAGCATGTTTTAGGCCCACTAAGTACCAAACTTAGTTAAAACTGGTCCTTGAAGATTCACCTAAGTGTTTTTGTAATCAAAAAATATAGGTGAAATGCCCCCACCACGTTTTAGCTGTATTCCAAAGAGCAGATTCACTCAAAATTTTACTTACATTCCCCAGAAGAGTTCATAAGAGGTTATGATCCAGTATATTCCCACCTTGTACGTACTCTTTTTTTATATATTTAAACAAAAATAGTTGGCACCATTTTTCTGCCAATCAGAAGAAAAATATTCCTACATGAAAAGTATGGGGAAAAGGATTAAAAGGTTTTGTGCAATGAGAGATTTCACAAGCAGTGTCCCAAAAAAAGCAAAAGTAATGATTTTTTGCCCTGAGGTAAAGCTTTCCATCAAAAAAAACCCCATCTGAAAGGACGTAGTAAGGAAGCTGAGAAATGTTTTTGGTACAAAAATTTGAAAAATCTAATTTTGTATAGGAATGCAAAATACAAAATTCAGACTTTTTTATTTTTTTTATTTTTTTTATTTTTTTTACCTTTTTTTAGAGATTAAAACGATCCCGGGTTTCTCTGCCGATCCGATGGCCGATACTTTTTTTGTCGTTTATCGGTCGATCCACCGATCCGATCCGTGGTTTTGCCCTATATGTTGAAGATCGACCAAACCCTGTGAGTATAGTAGGAGTTGCACTGGTGGTTCAAACTTTTAAACATAGGGACTATAGGAATTGGCGACAATGATTATAATGTTAATATAAATCTGTGCGGTCCAACAGATGCTACAAGTTCCGCTGTGCGGTATTTTGGAAGAAAGGTATCTTTTACGTACCAGAATGTGCGTTTAAAATATAAAGTACCACCCACTCACTAAGCGGCATGTTACATTCACGCAAATCCTCCCTTGTCCATGAGTTCATCATAATATCAAACCATCATGCTCGTTTAAATTGGAAGATTTCATTTATTATTGATGCATTTGCAAAATGATGCGTCAAGTTTAAAAATCCAAAAAATTTTTGTTACCCAATATTACTTTAATCGACCGGCCTTCACTTGCCGTCCATCCCCAGGGCAGGCCGTATCTAAATATGCAATTCTGCTTGACAAGTTGACAGATGCGAAGAAAAGAACATGTGAGTGTACGGGCTCTATGCTAGTAATATAGGTTTACAGTGCGGGTTGGTAATGGCGAAAGGAAAATTATTTATGCAATTCTGTTTTCGCCAGGAAGAACAATTTACAAAAAATTGTAGTCCCATTCTTCATCACTTGTATATTTTTTAGATTTTCCCCAGTAATTCTTGTAACATATTGGTCATGGTAAGTTATACCCCCCACCTTCGCAGCGTCCGAATCAATATCAATGACGTAAATGGAACCCGGGAAAAACAAAACGGTGTCAGGACAGATGCAGAGCATAGCGATTGCATGAGATGACATGTGATACATTAGCGCTCCTCGCAAGGGATGAGAAAATTCATTACATGACCCCTTATTTGTTTTATTCATAATAATCAATGCGAGCATGGAATTGATGAATAGCAAGCGCCACATCGCATTTGTAGACTAGCTTCTCCCCGGGGCAATATCTATGTTCTATGCAAATTGATATTATTCTTAACACAAAGCACCCCCACCGCGCTTATGTTTGGCTGTGTATCAAAAACTACGGCGGGTCGGAGAAAGTATGAGCGTGAATATTAGCCAGCCTAAATGACGTATAGCATTACTAGATTGTGGGAAAAATGTGGGTGGTGCTCGTCAGATCACAGAGCAAACTACCAATCAAGAAATGTTTTAATTTTCTGAATCTCAATTGCCACCTAGTTGAAGGGAGTTCTCGTAGTAACACAAAATTTCGACCCTCATTGATGCAAAAAACATCATTAAAAGAACCACTAGATTTTAGATTAGTTTCATTCTAGATATATGGCTGTTGTTGTGTTAACGTTAGTCTCTCAGACTCTCACGCCGTATCAATGAATTTAGATAATTTTTGCAGTCTGTGTCTCACCAAAACTACCCTGTGGGAAAATACGGTCCGTACCGCCGTATAAATCAAACAAACTTTTGATGAATTCCCCTTTTCTTTTCAAGCAACTTACAATCAATGCGGAGAATGGAATGAAATGAGTAGCAAGTAGCACCACGGTGAGTTTGGTTAAAGCTATATATTAAATGTTTGTTCTATGCAAATTAGTACTGAGAATTCATTTCAGTCGACTGTTGCACAAAAAACAGACAAAATTTAGTCTCCTTTCTACGTATTTATTATGACCACCTGTTGATGCTGTACAATAATATAGCCACTGCAAGTGAAAACAAAACACTAAAAAAATACTAAACGCAAAGAGTTACAAAGGGAATTTCGCCGTATTTCTGGACTCTGCTCAAGGAATTTTAATGTTCATGAAGGCTAATTTTGAAGCACAAAAGATACAAAAAATATAAAGCAGTTAATTTTTCAGTTTTCAATTAGAACGACGATTTCCGTGGGCATGGGAAAGCAGCTAGGTCATGTGCATGTCATGCGTTGTAACTTAGACAGGACCGTGTAACAGTTGCAGTATAGTTGAATTTGGAACGCCCCTGAAGTGAGAGTGTGGATAGTCGTGTAAATACCAAGTGGCCTTTGTTTCATTAGCCTACGTTTTCACATGAATGCTAGGCTAAGGATTATGATAGCTAAATACACTGTATTAAAATCAGGTTTAAGCAACTCGTTTTGTTTTTTCCAAACTTAAAAAACTGTAAAATACCAATTGACTTTGTCCCTTTTTCATCAAATATCGTTGTGCGAGTGCAAAGCTTGACATACTTTTGCCAATCCGATTTTTGCCGATTTCGCAAAAACGGCTGGCCGATAGAGGTCCGATACAAATATCGGTAATCTCTACTTTTTTTCTGTCTTTTTGGTTTTTTTAATTTCTGTAGCCAAATTACAAGGTATTGAATCTTTGAGTGTCTAATCTATATGATATTACATACGACACAATATTTGGGTGCCCCAAAATCTCTGTTGCCCTCTAAACAAATGACCCAACACCTGAAATCTGATGGATGATGACCATGGCTCAAAGAAAAGTGGGGAATTTGGGAACGCTCACTTCCGGGCAAGGATAACACACACATGCCTTTTGGGAAATCTCATCAGATTGAAATTCTTGATAAACTGACTTAAACCTCTTTGACCTCACCGGAGGGAGGGTACTACTAAATCAAGAATCTCCTTCCCAAGAATTAACAGTTTTTCGAGCCGTGGTGATGACAAATGGTGCCTTTTGCGCCAGGGGTGGGTGTAGAAGTAAGGGGAGGGTATAATCTATAGCAAAGCCCGCCAAGTAGACCGAGTCTTGAAACCAACCAAGTGCAACAACATCAGACAGGTTTACAGTTTTTGCAACTCATATCAATTCATTATTTTCAACTAAGCTGCCTAAAATATTAGGATACCAAGACTCCACTATTTCACAAGTTAAGGACCTGCTCATCTTAACTCGATTTCACTTGGGGTAGTAGGAATCAAATACACGCTTATACTTTTATTTGTTTCATTATATAGCTATATTCAAATTTGCCACTTTTTCCTTCAAATGGCATGTTTGAATGCCAGCTGAAGTTTTTAAAACAAAATATCGAAATTCACGAAGAACACAATCCCGGGGAACACAACATGTACCTGGGTTCTACAAATATTTTAAATATCAGTGTACAGCCCAATAAAGATGATCCAAAGACAACCGGTCCAAGTCTAGACCTGAACATTTTGCACACATACCACGCCAACCGAGAACACATGTCCAAAAAAATGCAAAATGTTGCCATTTTAAGAAGAATTAGACGAACAAAAAAATTAGAACATTCGAGGACATAACCAGACGTGAGCCTCGCCGTGTAGACGCATATTATTTGGGAACATTTTGAAGTGGGGGAGACATACTGGGGGGGGGGGGGGGGGGAGCAGAATACTACTGCCTCACCTGGGTCCTGTACATACTCATTATTCCCTCTTGTTTCCTTCCCCCTTTCTCTTTCTCTCCTCCTTCCCCTTTTTCTTTGGTCTCCTTTGCCTCTTTTTTTTTCGCTTCTTCTTTTCCCTTCCTTTCCTCTTTTTCTCCATCCTTTCCTCCTCTCCTTCATGTCTTTTCTCTCCTTTCTCTTTTCCTCCCCTTCTTTCTCCGTCCCACCATTTTTCGCTTCTTATCTCCATCTCCATTTTATTTTTTCTTTATTTTTTTTTTTTCTTTTCTTCCCTTTACACCTTTCCTTCTATCTTTTATTTTTGTTTTGAATTATTTGCATTGCATCAGTTATATACTTTCTAAAAAAATGTATTCTCTTATAGATCCCACACAAATCAGTTCCCATCCATTGTGATAACGAACGCTCTTCCCCCATTAAAAATGCAAGTCGTTTTTTTAAATATTTGAAATCGATGTGGAAAAGCTTTTTAATAAGGCCATTCTTGTACTTGGACACAATTTTTAGTGTTAAAAAAGCGCAACATGCTGCAATTATTGGATGAGCATAACCATTGAAACTGTATAAGAAGCAATACTCCATCCTCCACAGACAAAATTTTAAAGTCAACACACTTGCTGTACAAATAGCAGTACTAAATGAACCACAGACAAGATCATTTTCATAACTCAACAGGCTTTGCCTTCATCCAACTGGCCACAAACCCAACAATTTCAACCCCGTCAATTGGGTATGAAAAATAGGCAGACCGCAGACTGAGCATTACAGCAATTACTTTGACGAGGGAATAAAAAAAAAATGCGACCTGTACTGAGACGGACGTAATCAAGCGGTCAATATTTTATATCCATGATCTCTCTACAAATAGAGCACAAATCAATACTGATCAATGCAATTAGTAGAAATGAGGGTTTTTTAAATAGATTTCTTTTTCAGCTTTACTCAACTTAAGCAATAGACTAACTTCTGAACTTTGCACTCAAATGAAATTAAAGCAAATAATGCACAATTTCTAGACAAAGAAAGCAAACAAAATATTCTAATTTTACACTCATATCACAATATTATCAAACTTATTTTGAATAAACAATAGAAACAAATTAATAAAAAAATCACAACTTCAATCTGTAAAATCATACTATACAGTCAGGAATCATCCTTTTAATGACAAAAATCAGTATTTCAAGACACGTAGACATCTAACAAGAGGAACAACCTTAGGTAGGAATATACGATCGCATCCTGGATAGAGCTTTGTTGGAAATTGAATGAATTGTGGATAATAACATCTGTTGCCACTGCTTTAAAATTGCTCTAAAAAAATAAAGATCATTTGCATGTGGTCAACATGCCCCCTTTTGTGTAGCAGTGGCATTCTCCCCAGCCAGCAAGGATGTCAATTCAGACATTGTTATCATGGCATTTCCCAGCCAGCAGATGTCATTCAGACAT
The DNA here is from genome assembly GCA_023653785.1 of Ophioderma brevispina. Classification (NCBI taxonomy): domain Eukaryota; kingdom Metazoa; phylum Echinodermata; class Ophiuroidea; order Amphilepidida; family Ophiodermatidae; genus Ophioderma; species Ophioderma brevispina. The sequence continues at coordinate 27,363 of JAMKCH010003333.1, read as the reverse complement.
CATTAGGCCCTATCAGTGCCTTCCCAGCCTGCCAGGATGTCATTCAGCCTTAGTTTTTCAGTGGCATTCCCCAGTCCGAGGTCATTTAAGACAATATCATACAGTGGATATCCAGCCTACAAGCCATTCCACATTATCTACACAGAATCGTGCATTCCCCAGACAGAATGTTATTCATTAAAAGTGACAATCCCAGCCACAAGGATGTCATTCATTCGGGCAGACATAATTATCAATGGCACCCCCAGCCACAAGGATGTCATTCACATCACTATCAGTGGCATTCCCAGCCAGCAAGGATGTCATTCAGACATCACTATCAGTGGCATTCCCAGCCATCAAGGATATTATTCCAGACATCATTATCAGTGACATTACCAAGCCACAAGAATGTTCATTCAGATATCATTATCAGTGGCATTCCCAGCAGAGCAGGATATCATTCAGCATCACTATCAGTGGCATTCCCAGCCCGCAATCACAATATCATTCAGACATCATTATCAGTGGCTTCCCAGCCAGCAAGGGATAATCATTCAGACAATCACTATCAGTGGCTTCTTCCCAGCAAGCAAGGATTCTTCAGACATCACTTCATTGCATTTCCCATCCAGCAAGGATGTCCTTCAGACATTATTATCAGTGGCATTCCCAGCCAGCAAGTATATCATCAGACAATCATTATCGTTGCATTCCCAGCCAGCTAAGGGGTGTCATTTCAGAGACATTAGCAGTGGCATTCCAGCCAGCTAGGAGGATGTCATTCAGAACATCATTATCATGGCATTCCCAACCAGCTAGGATGTCATTCAGACATTATTACAAGTGGTATTCCCAGCCAGCAGGACGTCATGTCAAACATCACTTCAGTGGCATTCCCAGCCACAAGGATGTCATTCAGATAATCATTATCAGTGCATTACCAGCCAGCAAGGATGTCATCTCAGATATCATTATCATTGGCACATTCCCGCCACAAGGATGTCATTCAGATATATTATCATGGCAATTCCCACAACAAGGATATCATTCAGATACTGTATAGTGAAATTTTCAAGAAGGTTTTTTATTTTCGCCGAATTTCGCGAGTGAAGAAAAAATGCGAAAAAGCTTGGAAAATAACCTTTTCCAATAGATTTGTATTGCCTTGATGTCAATACCACCGTGAAATTTAAAATTCTCGTGATTAGGCCAAACTTTAAAATCGCGGAAATATCTGTACGCGGAAAATTTTTCACTTATACAGTATCATTATCAGTGGCATTCCCAGCCACAAGGAGTCCATTCAAATGATCAAGTATGTAGGGTGAAGCGTCTTTCTCCCCCAAAAAACAACAAATTATTCTATATTCTTCTTGAGCATGGCTCAGTTTGAGAATGATTTCCATGCTCGTTGACTTACACACACAATACATAGGGCATATCTAGCTTTGTTACCTAATTAACTAATGCTATAATAGGTATCATTTTGTGAGGGAAAATTGTGGATTTCAGTAGAAGTGCTTTTGATTACAATTTTAGTAATTTTTAAAAAGGTTTCAAAATTAATGCTGCAGCGGTTGTTATTCTTATGCACTTTCCTCTAGCTAAACTGACATTTTGTAACAATTTATCGGGCCGGGCCTCCGTGGCTCACTTCTCCCTTAGGGTCATGGGAAACTGTCAGGTGTGGGGCCCGGTCGTCTCTGGCAAAATTTAATAACGCTAGAATCCTTTGCCTGCACAAACTATACCACCTGGCTGGTCATACCAAACCGCGCCAAAACATACCTACAGACCAACGCCTGCAGGCATATTTTTATTTTTATCTCATTTCTTTCCCACACTGGGAAAAGTAAGCCATTGTACAATGCTGAGACTAACAGGTTATCCGCAATTGTACATGACAATCAACAAACACGGCCAGAACCATGTATTCCGAATGAACACAGCTAATATGGGCCTCAATGATATGCATGTTTACCAGTACAGTTGATACAATTGAGTCTGGGCGATTTGTGAGACAATATCAAAATAAGCCCATGTGATTCTTTCAGAGTTTAAATTTTCTTGGGCTTTAAAAGCTCCCATCGAATAAGTACTGTATGTTGTAGGTTCGGAAAAGGGACATGGGGGGGGAAGTGTTCTTGAAGTGAATTCCTGGCAACAATAATAATGGGGCTAAAATATAAACTTCTAAAGTATCCAAACTATTCTGTAAAAATAAGAACCCTGTTTTTTTCTCCCTATGATTAGAAGAGGAATTGTACCAAGTTTTGGTACTTCTGTGAATACAAGCAATTGACTGCAATTATAATACTTACAGTACCGCTGGTATGGTGGAGTGGTCTAACCTGCACTGCCACAACAAAATAATCCAGAGGTTATGTGAGTAATTATACCCAGAGTCAATTATAATACTCACACAACCTCTAGGTTACAGAGGTAGGTGAAGACTAAACTGTACTGCCACCATAAAACTCCCAGAACCTGACTATGTGAGTTTTATACTATCCATCAAATATAATACTCGCATAATCTCTGGGTTATAGAGGCAGTGAAGTCTAAACTCTGCACTGCACCATAACCCAATGGTTATGTGAGTATTATACTTGTAGGTACACCAAAGCTAAATACACAGCACATAGCCTCTGGGGGTCAAGGTTACAATGAAGTTTAACACTGCACTTGAATATGAGCATCCAAGTAAGCATTATGATTTTGGATACTTGAATGAAAAATTGATATCTCAGCCAATAGATACAAAGAAATTGACATAACATAAGGCCTATGCATCAATCAATTGGACTAATTGGCTGACTGGCCACAGTTGAGCTTTTCTAGGAAGAAACTCTGCCATACCCTAAGATTCTACACTTGGCTCTCCCAATTCATGACCCATTTGACTGATTGGTATCTGTTTTTAAATTTGGGAGAAGGTCGGGAGCACCAAAATGTCCCTACAAGTTTGTCCCCCCAAATAAGAGGAATATTTAACACAGTCTTATCTTTATAGGAATGGTTTTCTGAAATAGCATGTCATTGAGAAGATCCCCATTAAGCAGCCAGCTTTGAATGTATTATGTAGGACAGGAAGTTGGTTGCCCAATTCTGATACTATGCAGAGGCAGATTTAGGGGGCACCCCCTCCCCAATTTCTGCAGAGCACAGGATGCCGGCCTGACTTTTTATAAGCTGTCGCGTCGGTGAGCGGCGCCGCTTTCTTTTAAAATCAGTATTAACATTAACGTTTTGTTACTCAACTTGTTAACTTATTTATGATTGACCATTTCAACACTCGTAACCAAGCAAAGTACCCCATAGTCTGCATCTTGTACATTCCATATTAAAAATACACAGCTATCAATCCAGAAAGCAGGCTAACAAGCCAACATTAAAGGTGCTTGTTCTGATTTATGTGTATTGTGTTCTCTACTTGATATGAGAGCCTGGCACTTGCACAAACACCCCATCAAGTACCGTGGGAAACAAACTTGTGGTTTTGATGGTAGATGCAATAATGCATGTTGCAAAGCCCTATTCAATACTGTGCTAATATTGATGGTTAACAACTAAAACGGCATTTTTTTGTTTATATCTTGGGAATGAGATGGATTTGAGGGCTCAAATTTCAAGACGACAATGAAAAAATACAGCCTTTCATCTGATATCAAAATCAATACTACTTCCTGGGTAAATCGGGGGGTCCCAAAGACGATCGCAACACGCACCTTTAAGTCTGCAAAGTGAATGTGGGTCACATCAAATGACATGGTAACAAGTTTTTTTTTTTGCCCAGACATAATCAGACACCATGTTGCTACATCACATTAAATTACAAAAAAATGTGGGTTACAGTCTATCAAGTACTTAATACACTTTCTTACAAAAAAGTCCCAAATCAAAAAGTGTTTTAAAGTGATACATTTTTCCCAGTTTTAACTCTACGTCTTTTCCCGATTGATCTTCGCGCACCTTTAAATGACCTGATTTGTTATCACAACAAATTTCAGTGGCAGGATTTCTTGGTTATGAATAATTCATGTGGCACGGCACAGAAACGGCTGTTTATTGAAGTTGTTGATGGTGGCTATTAGAATCAGGATCAAATGTTATAGTTTTAGGGCTTGTGATGTACATCTGAATGCCGTCGTTACCTCTGCTGGGGTGCGCTATTCTTGATTCTAAACCTTTTAAGTGCTAATACAATCAGAATTTGCTGGTAGCCATTTTATATTTTTGTTAATATTAACAAACACAATTTTTATAGGATATTATATGATAATATCAAGACACTTTTACAAAAAAATTAAAGACAGAGATTAACGTGAATTTTAAAAACTGGTAAATAACTGAAATAATTCTAACCAATGAATGGCAAATGAATAATACATATTTCCAACTTTTTCACAGCCAGGCCGTTTTTTCTTGAAATTGTTCTTTATGGGAGGGACAATATTTTGGGACTATGCAACAATCAGCACTTAAAGTTTAAAAGAGGATAAGCTCTGGATGCCAGCCACTGATGCCCATTGACAGTGATATTCGTGCCAATTTTTTGTTACTATTTGCAAAATTTTGGCTTCCATTGAAGAAAATATCTCTAATGTTCAAAACATATTTGGGAAACATTTTGGAAAAGTGACATATCTTGTTATTCCCTGTTAGAGCGTTTGTATTGACCCCTAGGTTCAGATAACATCTGCACTAAAAGCTTAAAAAGGATAAGCTCTATTGTGTTAGCCATTGTTTAACCGTGACAGCTACTAACAAAAAGGGTGGAATAATTCCAATTTTTGTTCAAAATGTTCCACAAATTTGAGAAAATTTCATTGGAAAAAAGTGATCCACTCTGTACAAAATGGTTTTAAAAAAGGGCTCCAATAATATTCTAGAAAACTGAAAATGAAACCCTACAATGACAGCAAATTCTGTATATGGTGAATTTGTATTGACCCCTAGGTTCATTTCACACCAGAACTAAAGTTAATAAAAGAGAAAAAAATATAGGTGTCAACCCTGCTGTTCATTGACAGCTCTACAAAAGGTGTAAATATATTCAAAATTGTGTAATTACAGACTTTCTGAAAACATTGCTCTAACAGTGCACATCATAAATAAGAGGAGGTTTCACAGGAAGTTACCGCAGCTTTAGGGCGGAATAATGGCCCGGTTTTGTGTGAAAACCACAAGCAGCAGAAAAAAAACCTCCTTCATACTGCATTTTTTATTCCGCACTGCCGCTAAACAAATATCATACATATAGGTACTTGACTTATACCCTCTAATGGGAATTTTAATCAGATTGTCGACAGAATGCTTGATCGGAATATTTACAGAAATGTGGAAAAGACCAAACCTGCACTAGTCTCACTCAAATGGTGCATATTGTGCACAGTAACCGCTTATACAGTTAATCGGTAAGAACGGAAATAATGACCCAATCCGTCCTCTGCCGATTTTAATTTGCCCATTCCACCTCTGTTGTCGATGTGTAAACACATGGTTTGCATCGCGGTTATTGATTACCTATATCTGGTTGCTAAGAGTAAAAGAATACCAGTGACCACACAACTGTTGTTTTTAAAATCAAGGCCGAGGGCTTACGATGGGAATTCAAGTGACCGCATAACCACTTTACCAATTTTTTGAAAAAAACAGCTTCTACCTCTAATAGTCAAGATATATAGAAAAACACCCAGAATGAAAATAAATTATGTATCAACTGATTTTTTTCAGGAGAGTTTCCTGGTGCTGTTAAGGAGCAACATATCCAAAGTAGATGTTGCCCAATTAAATTGGCTGACGCCATTCAGATGGCAAATTGGTTCAGGTTTTCGGACTATTGTTCGTTTTTTGGCTCAAAAAATCACTAAAGTACATTATAGTTCATTAATGCAGAATAGGTACATCAAAAAAGATGAATCCACTTCAGAATGAGGGGTTGGAAAACTACACAGTACTATTGGAAAACTGATTTTAGGTTTTGAGTCTCAAAAAGTCAGGAAGTCATGAAGTGATGTTGTACAGCCATTGGCTGTAGGCCAAGATATTTTCGACTCTGGGGCTTTTTGTTTTTTTTGGGCAAACCTCGGGCATTATCCCACCCCAAAAAACTTCAAGGATTTTCAGCCTTAAAAAAGGGTGGGACTATACTCGGATCAGTACAGTCCTGAAGTTGATGAGTGCCCTATTGAACAAGCTGGCAACCATCGTCGGACCTGTGATATGATCAGAGATGCCAGCAGGGTATAAAACAATTCTACAAACATCACGGACCAAAAAAGGCGAGCGTAGCGAGCGCAGCGAGCGAAGCGACCTAGCGGGTGGGGGTCCAGGGGCCTTAGGGCCCCTGGTGGGGGGGTCTATGGGGCGAAGCCCCTGGAAACTCTCCGAATTGTAACTATTTTGAAAAAGCTTAGGAGATGTCTCCTGGTCTTCATTTTATGCCTTAGAAAGCATGACAATATTGCATATAAATTAGTATAGGGCCGGCATAATAAAATACGGTAGTACTGAAATAGTACATGATGATCATGATGATCTTCGTGTCTTGATGACCATTCATACCCAATAAATTGATTTTTAATTTAGTCTTTGCTCCAGTCCACACCCTTCAACATGCCAGTTTATTCCGTGGAGGCTGCCGAATCAAGGGTGGTGGCACAAACAAAATTCTTCCCGAAGTTTTAACCTACCTCCGTAAACATTCTGCCAAAACCCTACGAATTCGGGCAACGTTACCGGAATAGAATAAAACCACATATTAGGGTGCCGAATTTAAGTGGTAGCAGAATACTAAAATCATCCATGGCTCCGGTAATAATCCCCGTTTATCAGTGTCCTCAAGCCATTTCCACTGGATTTGTCTCGGGCAGGTGTGATTCATTTCAGCGATATTATCGCCCTATTATCGCCACGCTCGACAAACTTTTCGTGTTTATAAGACCGACATCTTGACAGCAAACTTTCTGTTCTCGGGAATATCCTCAATAGCACTGTCTGTTAGAAAATATCACGAAAAAGCACGCCGAAATTGTAGCCTCGTCTTCAGCCTGCGTTCTCTTTTCGCGGCTCAAATTAATGCGTGTATCTTACATTGTAACCAAGGCCAACGAACACTGGAGGTGAGTTAATTCACGCAGAAAAATATACAAGAAATTCTTTGAAAATTGTAATGTGTTCGAGGCATTTTCTCTGACATTTTTTAAATTTTTTTTGTTAAAGTTCACCTCCAAAGAAGTATTAAAATTCAGAAAAATTTTTCAGGCAGTTTTTTAAAAACTTCGGAAAAAACACGAATAAATTCGGAAACCTGGCCCTCTCGGTATGTATGCTGATATTGAGGAGTCCACAATTGACCATGTCACTATTGAAGAAGTAACTGCCAAACCAGGGGAGAAGAAGAAACAATTAACACAGGTTTTTAATTTTTAAAAATGACTTGAATCTTGAGTGATTTTAATCCCTCTTGTGCCTCAGCCACCACCGAGACATTCAAGAGAGAATGCATGACCTGACATATCATGACCACAGGTGATCTAAAGGGCCGTGTCCGGATCGTTCTTTGGGACCCCCTGATTTACCCGGAAGTAGTATCGATTTTGATGAGATGAAAGGCTGTATTTTTCTCATTGTTCGTCCTGAAATTTGAGCCCTCAAATCCATTTCATTCCCAAGATATAAACAACAACGACGTTTTAGTGGTTAACCATCAATATTAGCACAGTATGGAATAGGGCCTTGCAACATCATCTATTGCGTCTACCATCAAAACCGCAAGTTTGTTTCCATGGTACTTGAGGGGTGTATGTGCAAGTGCCAGGCTCTCAAACAAGTAGAGAAACAATACACATAAATTGGAACAAGCACCTTTTAAAGCATCAATGAAAAAATAAAACTATAAACCCACAGTTTTTACCACAGTCCAACAACTCAATGGATATTATAAATCATTGGTACAGTTATTTAAATGGCCAGGGTCGATCACTAATAGCCTAGTCCCCAGGAACCCCAATTCTACCCATAATGTCAAAATGTTGGGACCTAAAGAAAGCTACTATTTTTTCTATTTACCTGTGAAATCTTAGGGCAAAGGATGTTTGTGGTTTGAAGATATGAGCGAAAATGTGCCTCATTTTGGTCAACAATATTAATTTTTACACAGTACTCTATGGGTCTTACCAAATCCAATTTTTAGCTCTCATGTCACAACGATTGAAATATCGACGAACACTTTTGATGGGGGGTTTTGGGGGTGAAGCCAATTCTGCAAGATTGAAAACTTGATTACTTCATCCCCTTTAATTCTCTCCAAATCACCTGACAAAAGTGTCTGGAGTTAATACATGCAATAAGAAATACTTGCAGATGGGAGTACATGGCCGTACCTGTCGTACCTGTGTTAATCCAAACATTATCTGTTGCATTGGACAGACCGCTTCATTATGACTTATTAAGTAAGTCCAATGAACAAGGTGTGAGTTTTCTTGTTTCTAATGCAGGTTCTACCAGTTTATTAACCACAAAAAGGAGAACTATTTATTTCCGAGTACCTGTTTATTGTCAATTTTGTTTACAGCATATAAAGGTTAAGATTTTTTTAGCACTGATCAAATGTAGCCATTTCAAACTCATTTTTGGCCACAAACAAAATTAATAATTCCACTTTGTATCTCCCCCCTTTTATGTATAATTATTTTAATTTAAAAAAAATTGGAATATTTTTCTGGAATTAGAAGTAGAAAGGCTATTCCAGAAATTACCACACCACTACAAAGAGACAGCAGGAAGTTCCCCAACCTCTCTAAAAATGATGGAATCTCATAGTGAAATCCAAAAAACTGCATGCAAATTACCACAATGAAAATTCATAAAAAGCTTAACGAAGATTCCAATTGTGTTACTTTAAACAGATCCAAATGAATAGATAATTGAGTAGATAATATGCTCTGGGATTCCATGACTGACCACTGAAAAAAAATCCCATTTCCAAAGAACATATCACTTAGTAGGCGTTTTTTCCCTTGTGTTCTTGTTGGCTCAAAACACCCCAAAGATGAATGATGAATAATGCCATGGGAAGTTCTCACAGTGATTTCTTCCACCAAACAGCTTGAGGAATTCCCTAGTCATTCGAATTTTGAAATTGTCATCTTTTGGGGGGTGTGAAAATTATGGAATAGCCCACTGCAGTATCATGCTCGGTATGGGCATGATGTCATGGACACAATGGGATGGATGATGTGGAAGAAGTGATTTCCAATTGAAATGGATTTAATCTGCAACAAAGTATGACTTACCTAATGCTGACAAATGGCTGCCGGCCGAAGATTTCGCCTGTGAGTGCCGGAATGAAGAGTAACCCACCATACGAGAACCAAACTTTATCTGGAATGGATTTAACATTGTCACATATCCTGGGGACTCATTGGTTTGGCAAATAATACACCACCTGGGTAAAACAGAAAAACAGAAGTATTATTGCTTAATGCAGAGTAACCCACCCATACAAGTGGGTTATGAAGAGTAACCCACCCATACGAGAACCAAACTTTATTTGGAATGGATTAAACATTGTCACATATTCTGTGCCTCATTGGGTGGCAAAATAATACAAAACACTGGGGAAAAACAGAAAAACAGAAGTGATATCTGTTAAGCGAGTAACCCACCCATAAAGTGGGTTATGAAGAGTAACCCACCCCTACGTGAACCAAACTTTATCTGGAATGGATCTAACATTGAACATATATTGTGATCTCATTGGTTTGGCAAATAATACACCACCTGGGAAAACAGAAAAACAGAAGTTATTCTCTGCTTAATGCAGAGTAAACCACCCATACAAGTGGGTTATGAAGAGTAACCCACCCATACGAGAACAACTTTATCTGGAATGATCAAACATTGGTCACATATCCGTTGACCTCAGTGGGTTGGCCAAATAATACACCACCTGGGAAAAAAAACAAAGAAAAACAGACGTTTTATTATCTGCTTAATGCGCAGAAGTAAACCACCAAGACAAGTGGGTTCTGAAGGTAAACCACCCATAACGAGTAACCAAACTTTATGTGGAAGGGAGCATAATGTCACCTATCTGGATCTCATTGGTTTGACAAATAATACACACCTGGAAAAAAAGAAAAACAGAAGTTATTCTCTGCTATCAGAGTAAACCACCCATACAAGTGGGTTATGAAGAGTAACCCACCATACGAGAACCAAACTTTATTTGGAATGGATCTAACATTGTCAAATATACTTGTGACCTCCATTGGTTTTGCAAATAATTCACCACCTGGGAAAACAGAAAAACAGAAGTTATTCTCTGCTTAATGCAGAGTAACCCACCAATACAAGTGGGTTATGAAGAGTAACCCACCCATACGTGAACCAAACTTTATTTGGAATGGATCTAACATTGTACATATCCTGTGACACATTGGTTCGGCCAAATAATTCACCACCTGGACAAACAAAAAAAAACAGAAGTTATTATATGCTTAATGCAGGAACCCACCATATCAAGGGGTTATGCAGAGTAACCACCCATACGTGAACCCAAAACACTTTATTGGAATGGATCTAACATTGTCACATATCCTTGTGACCTACTTGGTTTGGCAAATAATACACCACCGGAAAACCACAGAAACAGAAGTTATTATATGCTTATGCCAAGTAAACCCACCCATACAAGTGGGTTATGAAGAGTACCCACCCATACGTGAACCAAACTTTATTTGGAATGGATCTATTACATTGTCACATATCCTTGTGATCTCATTGGTTGGCAAATAAGACACACCTGGGAAAAAGAAAAACAGAAGTATTGGCTTAAGCAGGTAACCACCCATACAAGTGGGTTATGAAGAGTAAACCCACCCTACGAGAACCAAACTTTATCTGGAATGGATCTAACTGTCACATAGCCTTGGAACCTCATTGGTTTGGCAAATAATACACCCCTGGGAAAACAGAAAAACAGAAGTTTTAGTCTGCTTAATGCAGAGGAAACCACCCATACAAGTGGGTATGAAGAGTAACCCACCTACGTGAACACAAAATTTATTGGAATGGATCTAACATTGTCCATATCCTTTGACCTCATTGGTTGGCACCCCATAATACACAACCTGGGAAAACAGAAAAACAGAGTTTTATTGCTTATTTGCAGAGTTAACCCACCCAACAAGTGGGTTATGAAGATTAACCCACCCATCGTGACCAATCTTTATTGGGACGGGATCTAACATTGTCACATATCCTGGTGACCCCCCCCCTTCATGGTTTGGCAAATAATACACCAAATGGGAAACAGAAAAACGAAGTATTATCTGCTTAATGCAGAGGAACCACACCCATACAAGTGGGTATGAAGAGTAAACACACCATACGTGAACCAAACTTTATCTGGAAGGATCTAACATTGTCAACATATCCTTGTGACCTCATTGGTTTGGCAAATAATACACCACCTGGGAAAACAGAAAAACAGAAGTTATTATCTGCTTAATGCAGAGTAACCCAACCCATACAAGTGGGTTATGAAGAGGTAACCCACCCATACTGAACCAAACTTTATTGGAATGGATATAACTGGTCACAGATCCTTGTGAACCTCATTGGTTTGGCAAATAATACACCACCTGGGAAACAGAACAGAAAAAACAGAAGTTATTATCTGCTTAAGCAGAGTAAACACCCATACAAGTGGGTTATGAAGAGTACCCACCCATACGAGAACCAAACTTATTGGAATGGATCTAACATGTTCACAGATCCTGTGGACCATTGGTTTGGCAAATAATACACCACCTGGGAAAAAAGAAAAAAGAAGTTATTTCTGCTTAATGCAGAGTAACCCACCATACAAGTGGTTATGAAGAGGAACCCACCCATCGAGAACCAAACTTCTGTGGAATGGATCTAACATTGTCACATATCCTTGTGATCTCATTGGTTTGGCAAATAATACACCACCTGGGAAACCGAAAAACAGGAAGGTTTATCTGCTTAATGCAGAGTAAACCACCCATACAAGTGGGTTATGAAGAGGTAACCACCCACCCATACGAGAACCAAACTTATTTGGAATGGATTCTAACATTTGGCACATATCCTTGGACTCATTGGTTTGCAAAATAATACACCACTGGGAAAACAGAGAAAAACAGAAGTTATTATCTGCTAATGTAGAGTAACCCACCCATACAAGTGGGTTATGAAGAGTAACCCACCCATACGTGACCAACTGTATTTGAAGGGAATCAACATTGTCACAGATGCCTGTGACTCATTGGTTTGGCAAATAATACACCACCTGGGGGGGAAAACAGGAAAAACAGAAGTATTCTCTGCTTAATGCAGAGTTAACCCACCCATTACAAGTGGGTTATGGAGAGTAAACCCACCCATACGTGAACCAAACTTTATTTGGATGGATCTAACATTGTCACATATCCTTGTGACCTCATTGGTTTGGCCCAAATAATACACACCTGGGAAAACAGAAAAAACATGAATTATTATCTGCTTAATGCAGAGTAAACCACCATACCACGGGGGTTAGAAGAGTAACCCACCCAGACGGAACCAAACTTTATTTGGAATGGAAATTTTTCTAACATTGTCACATATCCTTGTGATCTCATTGGTTTGGCAAATATCACCACTGGGAAAAAAAAAAAACAGAAGTTATCGCTTAATGCAGAGTAACCCACCCATACAAGTGGGTTATGAAGAGTAACCCACCCATACGAGAACCAAACTTTATCTGGAATGGATTCTAACATTGTCAAATATCCTTTTGACCTCTTGGTTTGGCAAATACTACACCACCTGGGAAAAGGAAAACAGAAAAACAGAAGTAGTTCTGCTTAATGCAGAGTAACCCACCCATACAAGTGGGTTATGAAGAGAACCCACCATACGTGAACCAAAACGTTATTTGGAGGATCTAACATTGGCAAATCTTGTGACATAATGGTTTGGCAAATCTACACCACCTGGGAAGGGAAAACAGAAAAACGAAGTATTATCTACTTAATGTAGAGTAACCCACCCATACAAGTGGGTTATGAAGAGTAACCCACCCATACGTGAACCAATCTTATTTGGATGGATCTAACATTGTCACATATCCTTGTGACATAATTGGTTTGGCAAATAATACACCACCTGGCCAAAACAAAAAAAGAAGTTATATCTGCTTAATGCAGAAGGATGTTGACCCAACCCAACAAGTGGGTTATGAAGAGTAACCCACCCATACGTGAACCAAACTTTATCTGGAATGGATCACATGTCCACATATACTTTGTGACCGCATTGGTTTGGCAAATAATACACCACCTGGAAAACAGAAAAACAGAGAAGTATACTGCTTAATGCAGAGTAACCCACCCATACAAGTGGGTATGAAGAGTAAACCACCCCATACGTGAACCAAACTTTATTTGGAATGGATCTACATTGTCACATATCCTTGTGACCTCATTGGTTGGCAACTAATACACCCCTGGGAAAACAGAAAAACAGAAGTTATTCTCTGCTTAATGCAGAGTAGAGTAACCCACCCATACAAGTGTGGGTTATGAAGAGTAACCCACCCATACGTGAACCAAACTTATTTGGAATGGATCTAACATTGTCACAGATCCTTGTGACCTCATTGGTTTGGCAATAATCACCAACCTGGGAAACGGAAAAACAGGAAGTTATTATCTGCTTAATGACAGAGAGTAACCCAACACAGACCAAGTGGGTTATAAAGAGTAACCCACCCATACGTGGACCAAACTTTATTTGGAATGGATCTAACATTGTCACATAGATTTGTGACCTCATTGGTTTGGCAAATAATACACCACCTAGGAAAACAAACAAGAATTATTATCTTTTAATGCCCATGTCAGTACATGCATAACACATCAAGTATTGGCAGGTGTTTAGAATTTTAGAAATTGTTTGGTAATATCTCATTTAATTTTCACCTCCGAAGTTTCAAATCCTTGGAGTTTCATGACCGTCCTTGTGAACATGGCTTTAGATAAAACTAGAATTTCGCGGTTCACGGCTTTCGCGCTCGCTATATTCAAAGAATATAAGCTGTGGGCCGCTCCATGACCTGACCTTGGCACATGACCTTGACCTCATCAACATATGAGGGATCCCATGGTGCACCTATGACAGAAGTTTGGTTCCAATTGAACTTCAACTTTTCAATTGAGGTCAATTTTACATTTTTGGCCTATTTTTCAACTTGCCCTCTCATGACCTTTGACCTTGGCACATAACCTTTGACCTCATCAACATATGAGGGATCCCATGGTGCACCTATGGCAGAAGTTTGGTTCCAATTGAACTTCAACTTTTCAATTGAGGGCATTTTAAAAAAAACTTAACATTTTAGTGACACACACATCCACACATACATCCACACATACACACGCACAACGGATTGCTAAGTGGTCCTCCAGCTATAGCTGGCGGCCCACAAAAAATCTAAGTGGTCCTTCCCACCAAAAAAAATCAAAAATTAAATGTTTTAATGTGGGGGTCTGCACAAAAAGTGTGTGGAGTCTGCACAAAAACATGTAATTAGGAGCATTGCAGTCTGGCCTCATGCAGGAAGGTAATTATATCAGTGCTACTCTTACAGTTACAAGCAATTAAAAATGCCCTCAAAATCAGTCTATTGAAACCCCTTAATCCCGATCAAAATCAACCGATCGAAACCCCTTAATCCCCTGGGCACTACAACCTGTGATACAGTCTTGTCTGAATGGCTCATTACAGGGCACAACATGGGATAGCCCTCTTGAGTAACCAATCAAAATAGTGCTTCTATATCTCTGTGTATATCATATCACAGTATCTCTGATTTGCTCATTACATGATATTTCCTTCCAAGTAACCAATCAAAATAGTGCTTAGATGCTGATAGATAGGCAGGTAGTGCCTAGGGGGCTCAGGGTGCATGTGCGACTTTAACTATCAGCAATGGGCTCTGAATAGTAGTTACAACCAACTCTTACAGAAAGCCATGTATAAATCGCAAAAATGCCCCTTTGTATGCACCAAGACCGATTGTCACATATACATTTGATTCATTGTAAAACACCAAAGAGAGATCACTCAACAAGAAGGTGGGTAGATAAACCAAGCTTGAAATTAATCATTGAAATTTCTCTCTGACATTTAGCCAAGCTTCTGTGACTCAACATTGGATGTGATCAATAATTGCAGTCTTACTCTGAGATGAGTGGGTGCAGCCAGACCAATAGGGAACGCACATTATCGTTTCAAAATGTCATCTTAATGAAGTCAACTACAAAGGCATACTGCACTTCAAGAAAGCTCTTAGCAATCATTAACTTCTACCTCAAGAGGTATAAGCAGTGTTTTGTTTGCTCTCACTGTTTCATCTACTGGCATTAAAGGAACACAGGGACATTTTGTTTTGAAGCAGGCCCTCGCTTTTGTTCAAAATGGAGTTGGTTGCATGTTTGTAAGTGTTTTTGAAGCCCAAATAATACCTTTATGGTTTCACACCAGTAGATGCAAGTACCTTTCTTTCATGTTTAAGTTAACCATACAGAGGTCTCAGGTCTTTACACACAACTCCTACAGGTTTCACACCAGTAAATGCAGGTCCTCTTTTTTCTTATATATACAAAAATGGGCCAGATGAAAACATTAATCTCAAGACCTTAAAGGTCCCAGGAAATGAGATGATAAACCTACTCCTAATCTTTACGGGGCATTCCATTCCAATAAACAGGGCCACAAAAAAGAATACACTACCAGTGACATCATTAGTGAAACTATTGATTTTCAGTCAGTGTCATGAATAGATTCACACCAGTCACCTGGAATTTCCTATTACTCTGAAAAATCAATAGTTTCACTAATGATGTCATCACCAACCCAAATATTGAATGCTTTTTGGTCCCTCCTTGTAGACTTGACACAAACCACATCAATTCATTTGCATTTCCTGGGACCTTTAAAGCTAACATTCTGCTAACAATGAAAACATCATTTTCTCCTCAATGGAACATCTCAGTCTTTAAAGCTAACATTCTGCTTGAAGATCATCATACTGTAAAAGTGGAAATTTTCGCGCTACATTAATTTTCGCGCTTTTCGCGCGCTTCTGAGCTAGCGCGAAATTAAAAACCCGCGAAAATGTTTATTTTGTGTGTAGGTCTATGTAGGATAGCTGAAAAGAGCGAATTTAAAAACCAGCAAAAAATTTAAAAATCGCTGAAACGCGAAAAATTACACACGCGAAATTATCACTTTACAGTATCTCCTACCGATCAGTCATGGGAATAGGGTACTTTCCCCACTTTTTCATAGAGCTACTGGACCGTGAATACTAGCATACACCATGGACACTAGAGGTCAGGTCACTTTTTTGAGTCGGGGTGTTTCCATGACTCAAAGGACCCCAATTGGAAATAAGCTTCCTTCTGTTGTTTGTTGGCAGGTTAATGGGCTATCATGGGTTTGAACTTTGGTGTCATTGTTTCATCCAAGTATTTTTGTAAGTACTTTTTATATGTGCCAAGTTTTTATCAATATTTTGGTTTTAATTTGTTAGTGTAACTTTTCTAATTGCTTCGCTTTATTTGATGTTATGGTACTTTTCATGCTGGTATTACCAAATAAAACAAAACAAGACTTATTGGTAATATTGGTATGTAAGACAAAACAAACGTACAATTCCACCCTTTTTGCGATATTCTCACAGGTATTTATACTAATATTGATAGCAAGCATAGTTTAACCCAGATATTGCCATTTCTCTCAGTTGTTAGGGTATATCTTGATATAAAATTTGCAGAGGGAGCTGGACTTGCCTCGTTTCTCATGTGTTTTACCAGTGTGAATCCTTATGGGATGAAAAACAATGTTGTATTATTGGCTTGTCCATTACCTATTCATTTGGGGCTTTGACTTGAATTCAGATCAGGTTTGTTTGTTGTGGTTTGGGGTTGGAGGTTGCTCGACGGATCTTGAAGTGGACCACCCATGACTACAATTTGCCAAAAATAAGTTGACACCATGACAACCAGGAGGAGCCAAACTTTTGGACCCAATTTAACACAAAGTGCAAAATTCTTACAAAAATTTTCCAATTGTGAACATTGTAAAAACGGACTTTTGTGAGAAGTGTCATATCTCTTTAAAGGTTAGGGACTGTGAATTGAATGTGAATGGTTGAATTTTGATTTAATTTTAAATTGCGAAATGGCGAAGTCTCACTGGACACTTGTAATACAAATGGAACTTTTTTTTATGTGCAATGATAAACTTTTGATTACAGGAGGTTGAGGTCAGGGTCGCGTTTTTCTGCGTTTCTGCGTCCAAAAACGCGGATTTTGCAAATTAGCTAATCTATGGACGCACTGAATTTCACAATCGGAGGGGGTTTGGGGGTCCAAAAAATTTCAACTGGAGGTGTGTGGTTGTCATTATGTGGAAATTGTGAAAAACATCACAATCTACTTCTTACCGGAGATAAATGTGAACTGATTCACAACCTAATAAGTTTAAGCGCAAGTTTGTCTCAGCCAACTTCTTTGCCGTACCTCAGACCAAATATCCATCACACGTTCCTGTGAATAAAATTGCCCTTGATGTTTGCGATTAGCCAATCAAAAAATTTCAGCAAGACATTCATGACTATAAGAGTCTAAAATTCCGCCATGTCAGGAGTCCAAATGGCCGACCGGGACATGAAGGGAGACATGTTGACATGAAACTTCTAAAGGATTTAACCTTAAACTACAAAAATGCCAAAACCCTGTAATTTGTTAGTAGCGAAAATGTGTTTTCTGTGATTTCAGGGGCATTTGAGTAATTTCTCAAAGTGCAAAAAAAACATTTTTCTTGACAATGTATTTTACCAGATTGTACTATGTTGTGTGTAATGAATGTAGCCTAGGCTAGGCTTGCTTGCAGAAGGTAGTATATACGACGGTTATGTGTGTGAAGCCTGTGGCGTATGTGCTCAAAATGTTGAAAACTTTGGATGCAAAGGTGAGAAAGGGCAAAACTTTGAAATTAAAACATTCTAAATGGGAAAGAATTTAGTAAGTGTTGCCAAACACCCTATGAATGCGGCCTCAACGCCAACGGGCATGAAAGAGTTGTGTTGAAGATTCGGTGGGCAATCTTGAAACAATGCCTGTCAAGTTGTAGTATCTATTATTGTTTAGTGATGAAAATTGTCTTGGCCATGGATAAAAGTTAGTCTGCTGTTTGCACATTCTTTCTTTGCCTTGGCAGTGTTTCTGTTTGCATGAGTTCTCTTTTGAATATTTGTTGTTCCAAATCGGCGAGATTGAGTGGACAAGTCAAGAGATGTCCTTTTGGATTGAAGGTGAATTAAACTTAAAGTGCACTCCAAACTGCCCATTTATTAGGCTATTTATCATAGACTTATGCCATGGTTCGAGAAAATATTTTTTAACGATTAAAATCTAATCACGTTTGGATCCCTTGTTTTCTGGTTTGGACCCCTTGTTTTCAAATTAAAGTGGGTTAAGGGGTCCATTATCTTCCACTGGACCCCTTACTTTACCATGCAGCGCTACACATGGTGAGGTTAGCGTCAGAGGGTGTTATGTGAATTCAATACCAGGATGCATAGCAATGTGCCTATACCGTACTGTACTAAAAACATGCTCAGTACTTGAGTAAAAAGTGACATTCCAAAGTTTAGAACCACAAGATTATAATCATCAAAAAAAAACCCTAGTACTAATGACTTTGGTTTTTTTTTTTTTTTTTGCGCAAGTGAGTGTTAAAAGTCAGGGTTTGCTTATGTGTTAGGAATAGGATTTGTATGATGCCACATGACACTATTGAGGTGAAATTTCCCCAATGGTGCATTGTGGGATTGACTCAAAACACCCTCTGGATTGGATATAAGATTAAGGACCAAAATGACAGCAGGTAAATTGTTAATCACATAGAATGTGATCATGGCATTACCACTTAACAGTCAGGAAGAGAGATTTTACCATACTTTGAGAGGCTCTCATGGAAAACGCATTTTCAGATTGTATCTATTTATTTAAATGAAGGGGAAAAAAGCAAAATGTAATTTTGATGCTGTAATCATGCAAGGATTCAACCCACACAATACCCCAGTTTAAACCCAAGATTATCAAAGTGGGAAATTCACCTTTGAGGCATTCGTTCAAATAACACCTCACAAAGACACGGTGACCGATGAATTTTTACGACAAAAATTCATGACGGAAATTCAAATGAGAACTTCATATGTTTTTTTGATGTTAAATGTGAAATCAATGTTCGCCACTCTTTCCTATTACAAAAGTAAGTAAAAATCTGATTTTTTTCTAAGTAATTACATGGCAAAATATACGAAATCTTCAATTTTAAGAACCTAATTGGCATACTAAATTTAAAATAGTTTACAGCAAAAAAATCTAATCAGTAAAAAATTAAGTTGTAATCTATATAATCCCAACATTATAATTTCTCAGTTATTAAACTGGTCACCACTTGCCACAACAGTTTGCTCAAAATTTCTCTAGGCGGTGCATTAGACTTGTTAGGTTCATCTTAAGCTTTAAAAACCCGGTGCATGTGAAGCCTTTGCATATGCAAATGACAACGATAGCGAGTTAAGATCATCAATGCACATTGCATGCTCAGTAGCGGTCACATTCAGCATTTGTAAGTCTTATTTTTGGAAAGGAATTTCACTGAATGCACCAGAATTAACAAGAAATTTAAATGTCACAGCAAAAATTGTGTGCAAATATCTTAGTTTAAGTATCTTTTATACCAATACAACAATGTGTTGATTTGAAAATTCATGTAGACCCTTGCAATTAAAATCTTCAAATTATGTTGTAAATTTAACAACACATATCTACCCGTTTTTTCTGAACATAATCAACTTATTGCTAGGAACCTGGAAAAAAAAAGAGATGGGAGTGTAATTTGATCCAATGAGGCGATTAATCGCATTGCAGTGGTTGTTTAAGGGATGATCTTAGAACTTTGTCAACAGATCAAGAATATCCATTACCAAATTTCAAGGTGTGTGTTGAATTACAAATTGCTGTTAACAAGACATTTCGTGTTTTGGATTTACTTCTTTTATGGGAAAATTTTCATGCAGTGCATTGTCATCGATAGGGGGAAAGTTCACAGCAGATATCAAACCTATTGACGTCATATCATCCCCATCGGTTAATTAACAATGTTGACGTTAATTACTTTTTTCAGATCAATAGATAAAAAGTATGTGGTTCTGAATTTTTATTACTCACCAATGCAGGCTTGTACAGGATTATGACATTGCTTCAGATCTTCACGCATATAATGCTAAGTCTACGACCTAAGAACTATCGCTGGCCAGAACACACTCACATGTGACATCATCGTGCATCCAGGATGACGTTCATGTGCTTCCCGATTGTCGAGGTGACTGATTTTAAGTTTGAAGTATTATTATGAGGTAGCAAGAGACTGGCTATATGAACCAGCCCCAACTCTTCAGGCATCGGTACATATCCAAAACATGTTCAACATAATCCTGTTCATTTTTATACATTTTTTAGAATTACATGTGGGAGTGATACAGACATGACAAGCTCATTCAATTTAGCATTTAACCTATATTCTTTTAGAAAAGTTAAGCGGCTTTGAAGGTTATTTCCTGAGCATTTTTTATAACTTTTTAGAGTTTTAAGGAAAAAAGAGTAGCACTGATTAATAAAAAAACATTTTAGATGACGCAAAACTTCACTGCTGATAATCACATGCTTTCAATAGACAATTTGCACAATCCACATAATGCATCCCGGATAAGTGCCCATTTACAATCCAGGAAATGTACCAGCCTCAACTAAAGTCAGTAAAAATACATACGGTTAAGAGCATACTATCAATCGTACGGCAGGTGACAATTATGGTTACGTTTGAACACGTGCAGCAGAAGTGACGGAACATAAAAGTAAATTTACTGCCCACAGGCAATGCAGTGCAGTGGAAGTATGAGACGAACCTTAAAGCTTTTGCTGCCAATCCAGCCCCCTATCTACGGCCATAACATAAGCCACAAGCAATTGTGGTGTGGGGTCAAAATCTACCTTTGCCAAGGTTAGTCCTTCATAAATGGACATCTCTAAATGTAAAAGACCTAAATCAAAATAATACTTAAATTTAAAAAAAACAGTTGATCGTCCCCGCCCGCCCCGATTTTGGACGCCGCACCGATGTTTTTTTGTTTATTTGTTATTTTTTAAAAAGCCACAACACCACCAAAAAGAGGCTAAAAAAGGTGGGAAAAAAAAGTCCAACAAAAAAAATATTGGAGCACTATTGAACTCATCATTACCTATCTTAAAGAATCCTTCATTTTGTTAAGCAATGTCTTCAAACCTTCGTGCATACTATTGATGTCACGACGCAAACGCAATCTTCAAAATGATATCATGTGGCCAGCTTAGACGGTGGTCAGCTTTGAAAAAAAAATAAAAATAACAGGTTAAATAATAAAGGCCTCCCTCACCCAAATGTTTTCAAAGAGGAGACGATCAAAATGTTTTATTTCTTTACTTGGCCTTAAGGGATATTTTCTCACCTGTTACATTATACTTTCAGAGTATGTTGAAAGGGAAAAAAAAGCCTGTTTCATGAAGGACTCTAAACATGGTTTAAACCTGGAATTTAAGTAGGCACCTTTCAAGAACACTAACCCAGATGTTTTGGCAAATTCTCAATTTCACAAATTGAAGGATAAAACATGTTGTCCCCCCGTGGCGATATGGACAATAAAAATAAAGCGGAACTATCACATTTTGAAAGGTTGTCAAAAGGAGCAACCAAACATATTTTCTTGTAAAGTAGTACGTCGCTTATAAAAATTGCATTACGTGGTCTTGTAGACACAAATCACCTTCTCTATAGCTGGAGGATCTGAACGGAAACTTCTGCTTCCTGTTTTGTTTAACCGAGATTCCCTTTGATATATGATGGACAAATGACTTACCGAACACCAAATAGGAATATCCCCATGGGGCTGTGTCATAGTAACCCATAGCCCGGCGTGCTAGACATACTTGTGTTCATTTATATACCCTCCTCCCACCCATGTGGCTGTAAATAAAAAAGAAAGAATAAACTTTAGTCTAGCAGCCACATTAGTCGAAATAGATTCCTGAGTCATATGCAAAGTAAGGTATTGTTTGCCGGGGTGGGTACTAGACCCAAAATGGGTACCGGTGTGCGTCCGTCAGGCTAAAAAAATCGGACCCATGATTTATAGTGACCAAATTGTAAAAAAACTATGCACCCATTTATTAGTTGGTCCGAAATTTCGACCCATTTCTATAGTTGGCTTTGAATAATTTTCGCACCATGTTTCATAGTCATATCTTAGCAAAAATCGGCCCATTCAGTGTCACTAGAAACTTTCCGCGAAAATCAGAAAAATAACCATGTTCATTGTGATTTTATGAAAATCAGAAAAAATGACCCATTTCATCAGTAAATTGTGACCAAAAATTGAAAAATGGACCCATTTATATAGTAGCAATGACCTACAAATGCCCATCAATTATAGTAGCATGGTGGGGGGGCAAAAAATGACCCATGTTATAGTAAGGGGTGAAAATGCTGACCCATATCGGAGGCACATAAGTACTACCCGTTTCCACTGAGCTAACCCCCCGGGATGTTTGAGTACATAGATTATTACATCACTTTGTAAATGTTTTTCCCCAACAAGTTTTTGAATAATTTTATAATGATACAGGATCAAAACACATTTTTTAAGTGTTAAATTGACAATGTCCTATTGACTGCCAACGTTACGCAATGTTTTCGTCATTTTTGTTAAAAACAATTATATCATATTTTGTGGGCTTATTGGTATAAATTACTTTTCACACTTTTTTAAATAACGTTTGTCTGACATTCATTAATAATCATGCCTCTTAAATTGAGTACAGAATGTCTGACATTGATATATTGTTCTTGACATTTGATGCCCTTATAAAAACAAAAGGTTTCATATAACGTTTACCCTGTAAGATACTATTATTTTCAATGCTGGTCATTGAAATACTCAAATGCGAAATCGCATTACGTTTTTTTGTGAGTGCCTTGGGCGAGTAATATCACGCCAATCATAGGAGTCCTAAAATCTTGATCCCAACGAGGTTGCTGTCGTTATCCCCATATGAACTCTGCCGTACAACAAAAATTGCCTTGATATTGAGTTTTGTGAGCTGTTTGTCTTTCATACCTTTTGTGACAATTCTACTACTGGCAAAAGACATCTGACACAGCCCTTTTAATGCACCTCACAATACTTTCCACATAAATTATGTTTGTATGTGTTGTACATGTAGCTTGCACATTCAATGAATTACATTATTGAATTAATGAATTACCTTAGGAGTCCATAAATCAGAACTGTTTTAATAATGGCAGCTGAAGCTCTTAACTACAATTTAAGTACTTCTCCACATCATTAGGAGATTTCCACATTTGTGTTGGTTTGAGAGCCGGTCATAAACAATGTTTATGGCCCTGCATTAATCGATTTCTGATTCACTTTTGGGGTAAGCATTTAGAAAGAGGTAGCCGTTTTACAATGAGCATGGTTGCTATTGCTATTATTTCCTCAAAAAATTTTAAAAAAAACTATGAGCCCAATCTGACATTGCTTATTAATAAAAAAAAATGTATTTTCTAATTGTGTTGAATTAAACCAAACATACTTTCAAATATTTTGCATGCGTTAGTGCACATTCGAAGTACACCCCTATTCTGTTATGGGAACATCCCATTTGAAACATCGATCGTGCTGTTTTTCTCAAGTGTGAAAAAAGACGAAAACATTACATGAAAAGAGGCGAGTTTGCAGCTGATTTTGGAGGATTTTAGGTACAAAAATGCAAAATAAGGTGTGTGAATGGGGTTCATTCGTAGGATTTTTTATGATAACACGCGTGTTTTGGCCCTCGGGCAGCGCAGGGTCGCTTCCGCGACACCCGGCTACCGGCCTGCCGTTTACTCATGAAAACCATGAATGAACCCCGAATGTATGTTTAGCATGACCGACTTTTGGAAAATTGCTTTCATGTCCTTCATGTGTGTGCGTCATATTAATGACTGTTGGCAGAAAGAAGCAAAGATTTGAACTAAAAAGCATCTTCGTATTGCAGTCAAGGAGGTACAAAACTGGTAGGAACAAAAACCAATGACAATTTGCTGTAATTTAAAACAGACAGGAAGTCACATTGCCTGAACAATCCGTGCATATGCCGGCGCTGTTCCCCAGAGAGCAGCCGGTTATACCCCTTTAAATTGGCAATTATTTTCTGGCCTTTCCTCACAATTGCTTGGCACCCCCTTGGATCATTCCATTCAAATTCCCCAAGCATAATATGGGGTTAATTTGGCCTTGCTATTGCGCCAGTAGAGTGCCAGTATCATTCACAGGAACGCTTATTACATCCAGTTTGGGAATGCCCTCTTTTCTGTTCGTTTAAGCTTGACACCGAAAATGTTCCCCCGTCACAGATGAGTAGCTGTTGCAGTGTCCAATTGCTTGAAATTATGCAAGAAATTTTCTGTCCTTATAATTATCTCTAACACATAATATCAAACTCCATCTATCATCAGTATGTGGGAGTTTCTTAATCACCACTAGTGAAAAATCTCATGTATTTTTGGTCCTACATAGGAATAGATGAGTAAAATGGATATGTTATGACACATCAGATCAGGCATACTCAATGATCATCCTGCTTGGTGAATGTATTCCCATGGGCGCCACTTTGATGATTTTAAAGCAATAGTGCATGATTTCTGGAGAAATAGGACAATCTTTTGGATTGTTTTAAAAGATTATTCCTCAAAAAGGTTATCAATTTCACTATATTGTCAACAAAATTTTTGAAATTTTAAAAACGAATACAAAATCATTGTTCAAGACATTTGGATCCTTCCACCTGAATTATCTAGGGAATTTTAGTTCTTAAAAACAAATCAAACTACCTAAATCCAACATCCACAATACATCATGGTTCCTCGCCGCTAGTGTCACCTGCCACTGCGGTTTGTGAGTGATGGTAGGGCTTATCTGACCTTTGACCTTGGATATGTAACTTGCTTCATAACAAATGAAGGTTCTGTTTATTTCAAACAGTTTGGTTTCAATTGAACTCAGCTTTTCAAAAATTGAGGTCATTTTACATTTTCAGCCTACCTCTTTGACCTCACATTACCTTTCACTTGGGTAATGTGACTTTGACCTCATCAACAAATGAGGGATCCCATTTTGCACCTATACCCAAGTAATGTCAGAGGTATTACATGCAAATATTAACCCTTTTCACAGACAACATCAACAGACAACATCCAGATACAACATAACATCATAGAACCGTGGACCGATTGATCCTTTACCCTAACCCGCACCAACCACTGATAGGCAACAAACCATGGTACCGGTCGGAAAATGTTTTTTCTCATTGCATTTCGGCTGTTTTCACCACTATTTTTTTGTCGCGAAAATGACTCTTATTGCTTTCATTGATCGGGGACGTCTCCAGAAAAATGACGCGATGTTTTCTGTTGCCGTCTGGGACGTCTTCCGGGAAAATGACGCGATGCTTTTCATTGCACTCAGACGGTTGCCCCCCAGCCTGCGCAATACTTTCTCATTGCATTCGACGCGATTGTTTTTCATTGTAATCTGGACGTCTTCCCGGAAATGATGCGATGTTTCGCGTTGCATCGCGGGACGTCTTTCCGGAAAAGACGCGATATTTCTCATTGCATCTCGGCCGTTAACGACTACGCTACTTATTCCTGTACCGGGAAAAGGTCCGAGATGCATAAATGCAAAAATTTGTTTCTCATTGCTCTGGGCCGTCACACAAAAACAAAAAGAATGCTTCTCGTTGCATCTGGGACGATGTTCGGCAAAACCACCCGGTCTGGGTTAGGGTTAAATAGGTTTGCCTGCTAAGGCCCAGGCGACCAAAAATTGGGAGTAGAAATTCCCCTACCTACCCTGGCACGCCTACTGACCGCTATCTAATTTTTTGAAGCAGACGAAATTACAGTCCAGAAAATCGGCAACGGCCAGCATAATATTTAAAAAGAGCCTAATTATTGTGAAGTCCCTGACAAAGAATCTCAAAACTGATGGGATTTGCGCCTGGGACCTAAGTGACATGGAGAGAAGGGAGTTCTTCTCTCTACCAACATTAACCCAAAATACAATGCTTATTCCCCAAAGCTGTTTGACCCTATGCAAGATACTTTTTAGAAAGAATTTAAGTATTGGCAACATAATTTTAAAAACTATAAATAAGATGCCTGCTGGTTTTATTACCCCTGTAAAATCAGAAAAATCCACAGTAGGTCTCTTACCATAAATGCCTGTAGGCTTACTTCAATTCTCTGTCATCTCCAACTGAATACAACTAAATTTTTTAAAGAAAAGTACAGTGCCACAATGGAATTTTCCTAAAATTGCACAGGACATAGCTTGTTAGAAATAAATAATCAAAATCAGTGTCAAAGACTGTGCCACTGTTGATACTTTTTTGGTTTAATTCTGGGTCATACCTATAGACTTTCAAACGCTGTGTCACCCATGTAAATAATGATTGGTTCCAATGGAACACTGAATTTGTAATTGTCTGTAATATTTTTTTCAAAGGTCACTTCACACATACCTTTAAAAATCGTAAGTTTTTTCTGGACATGATGACCCTGGTTACCGCGCTTCTGATGGTGCGGCCGCACTTACACCAATTTTGCCTGTGCGTAATGTTCACACTGGCATGTGCTTGTGAATTACACTAAGGATGCCCTCGCATGTTGTATTTTCTACGAAATTCGATGCTTATTTGAAAAGGTCTTCTGCTTCATGCTTTTCAATCAAACATCCCCCTACTCTACTGAACGGAGATACTATTTGCAAGCGAATTTTTTTGTGGATGGCAACAGGAAGTTTTGTGTTGTGTTACATTTGTGGCTCACCATCACAGTGTTTATTTTCTATGTAGTTGAAAACGGAAGGTGTTATTTTCGCGGTTGGAATTCTTGCACGCGAAATTTAAAGGAGACCAGTATAAACTAATAATATTAATGAAGATGATATATATAATTATTGCCCACATATCGAGTGGTTTTCATCGAAAAATGGAAGGAATATTAACCTAGACCAAAGTTTTCAATTTTACAGAAAAACAAACAAGATGCAATATTGCCATTAACAATTATGTACACATTTCTAGTAGTCAAGACTATCAGTGGATTTGCTAAAATCAGCAAATTAGAAAAAATCATCAAAACTCA